>JAQFXU010001631.1:0-27037 GCA_034693705.1 Spatulosminthurus flaviceps | reverse complement strand
ATACTAATATGTTTCAAAACACTTGAGTTTTGATAACTGCCTGTATCACTGCACCCCTATGAGTTATTATTACAAAGATTTTTACACTTAAATTGCATAAATAAAATCAAATTATCGAGATATATGGAGAATGTAGAAATTGTATTGGTCCTATGTTCTGAAATTAGGCTTAGCGTACTGCAGAATAAAAAACTGGTTTTTGTTGATTAAGTTTTTCATGACACTATACTCATGACTGATGTACTTACAAACCCTTTGTACAACACATTGTAGAAATGATGCTGGACTGTTTTTATACGCGGAACTGGCAGAACATAATCGAAGTTAAAAGTTGAATATTTACAGTACTTCGCAGATTTTAGTACTCCTTGCATTATTGAACTGATTTCAAATTTCGCAGTAAATGACTAGACTTAAAATAACAAATACGTTTTAGTCCATTCTCTACTCCAGTCTGGGTTTTTTTAATTTCAGGAAGTCCATTCTAATCCTTAGTCCTGTTTTTTCACTTTTTTTGAAGTCCATTCTCTACTCGAGTCTTTTATTATTATTTTTCACAAGTCTAGTTAAATCCAGTCTTTTTCCTAGTCTAGTCAGACTAGACTTGAACAGCCTTGGCGAGGCCTCATTTTCGCCTGTGAAAACACCATCGGGCTCATTCTGGCTTGACTTGCCAGTAAAGTACAAACTAACCTTTGCCTTGTGTTGCAATGATTTAAACCTCAGCAATTAAAAATAGACCAGCTTTGTTATATGTATAATAAATTCTGTATTAATTGAAAGTTGTCGTGTTGAAATTATTCATCAGAATAATTCTCAAGTCAATAATAAACTATAAAAAATTTGTTACTTGTTTTGTTTCTCTCTTTCTTGGTAAAGGTACAGATGCCCTTTGAAACACGTGAATTAAAATGATTTATTTAGATACTTCCCGTAGATTTATTTACAAAACAAGAAACAACATGAAAAGTTTACAAAATAATATTAAGAATAATAAACTGTTTTATAGTGTTTTGTGATCAAAGTTTAGCCGTAGACCCCCAAAGGCTTAAAATTTCCCGGACCTCCATACCACGCGGGAATGGTTTCATCGGGGAAGTACTTCCTTAGTGCTGCCCTCCATTTATTTTTATTCGTTCCCAAAAACACGAGTCTTTCAGTCACCTCCCCAACAACCGGCGCAGCTATTTGAGCCGCGATTTTGGCAGCGTAGCCCACTATTAATTTGACCAATACAAACAGAAATATTAAATTTAAAGAATCAAGATATTATAATGAAAACAAATTCCTACAATATTTCCTCATTCAAGCTAATATCGTCGGCTAAAGTGCAAAAGGGGCTATAATTTTGTTTTTCCCATAAAGTTACAAAAATTATAGCCCCTTTTGCACTTTAGCCGACGATATATTCTTCTAATACATGGATTTTTACCATTAATAATAAAACATGTCCCAAGTGCTTCGTATGCAAGGTCCACGTAAAATGCCCCGACCTTCGTTCCAAAGATAATCGCTATAGATTATAAAATATATAATGATAATTAGATTTTACATCTACAATTTTTTATTTACACAGCCAGAATCCAATAAAAAAGTCTATGATAAACTGTCGGAGACAAATCAAAACCTTCGGGATGTGCCAAAATTTTGTACGCCAAAGTTACATCGAACCCCTCAGCATCAATCAATTGATCAAATTGGCGGATTTCCTTACCAGGATTTGCCTTCTCACTCGCGACCATGCTAATTCAAGGAAAAAATTCAATGATTCATTTTATTGTAGTAAACATTATCAAAATCCATAGATTTACTACCTTTGCGCTATTCTAATGAAAGCCTTAGCAAAGATTTTCTCATAAACGGGAAATTTTTCTTCAAAAGTTTCCACCAAATCAAATATCTTGTACTTTCCCATTTCCGCCATCCAAACTTCAACATAAATATTTTGCTCTTAGATTTTGAATATTCATGATATTGATTAACTTTTTTTTCTACTTCATTTAATTTTTTTATCTTTATTTTACCTGGCCTTCCGTCGTAACCGTACCCAGCTAAGTAATAGGGAAACCGTTTCGTGAGTTCATCCGGGACTTCGTAAGCTATCACTTCATCGATATAATTAACTGCGTCCTAATTTTGAAAAAATGGAATAAAGTTTACTATAAAAAACAAATTTTCTTTCGCAATTTTATCACATTTTAATTTCCTTTAAATATTTACCTTGTAAGTATAATTTTTGAAGGCCCTGGAATGCTTCATAAAACTCCAGCATTTGTCATAATCTTCCTTGGTAAACTTCCATGTCTCATTTCTTGTTAAATATTCGTCCAAACCATTTCCACTTTTAATGCTTGCCACTGCTACTCCCTCAGCTAAAATAAACAGTGCACTGAACAATAGCAATGAGGACTTGTGCAGGTGTGTGAGCATCTTGACTGAATGATGGATAGTGCGACAATAACTGCATGTGGACAGTCAGTCACTTGTGGCGTTTCACTTGGAACAATTTCTCCGAGCTGATAGAATTCCAGTTTTATTTCCAGATCAGAAGCAATTTTTGTATTCCTTCAGGCCTCACGTCCTTTGCAAGACCTTTTTATACTCAACAGCATTCTTGATTAGGTCGCGTTACTTACGGCTAAACTAAATTCACATATGTAATATCTCATTTTATTATCAAATTTAATTGCATAAAAGGTACACATGGGAAGCTTAATGCATGCACATATTTCATTCCTTTATTCACTTGCAATAATAATTATAGGATCATTCTCTCGATGCAATGTGAAATTGCAAAAGTAATAAGGTGAGTGCATGAAAAAAGAATAATTTCGCTGGGTAGAAAAAAAAAGTTGTCTGGACAGTTTAAGGCTCTGATTGTGAGAAATAGGCTTTGTTATATAAAATAGCCTGTGATTATTTTTACTTGTGAACTATTTCCCCCAAATAATAATCCTCTCTTCCGCAATCAGTTTCTGTATATTTCAAGATTTTCAGAATATCTTGCAATTGGTTTCGAATTTTATGGCTTAACATTTTAATGATTAAACTGTGGATGTGTTAATGTAGAACACAGTTGTTCTAAATTTTGGACCAATCAATATGTCACATGTGAAACTGTGAAGCACGTCCCACGTGATTTCACACGTGTACAGCTTGCATGTGCACTGCATTTTTGAAGAAACAAGTATATTTATAGTTTTTGCCATGCGGTATAGTTTCTCACGAGAGAAGTAGAAGGAGTAACTGGTTTTCCACTTTTTGTTGTTCATTGTATTATTGGAGGTACTTATGGCTGAATCTCATCATTGCATTGGATTAGTAAAGAGATTGTATTTTCGTAGGCCTCATATAGTGTTTTTAATTTTTGTGTCAAACCTTGAGTTTTTACAAAAGTTCTCCCCAGTGTAGGTACATATTAGTTTATATAAATTTCTTAGCAGAATTTTTTGGCTAACCAGTTTTCTATTAGTAGCGTCAACTACACGGTCGCCTCCCTCGAACAATCTACCATACAATAATGGGTAAAATAGTTAGTTCCAATATGTATAACCAAAAATATTTTTATGCATAAAATTTATGCGTACAATTGTTCCTTTCAAAATTTTTCTCAAAATTTGGTTTGTTTCAAGTTTTAAATCCAGAATTTATTGTTATTATTATACTTATCATTATTAAGAGATTGACATTTCAGGAAAAAATTGAATCAAAGATAGTTTTACATCTTTTTTTTGTTTAAAAAATTAGAATGCAAAGGATGAGTTTGATTAATTAGGATCAACCACGACTTTCCCTCGAGGGTGCGGGAATTGACCAAAATATTTTTTTTCTTGGATGGGGTTAATTCGTAAAGTTGAGAAAAAATAATGAAAACATTCCTGCATATGTGCTCTTCTCCAGCTGGGGAAACATTCCCGTTTGCAAGAGACAAAAGTTTTTATTGTACTAAAAGTATAATTTCCACCATTTCTTGTCACGTCATCTCCACTTGTTATGCAGAGGGCTTCCTTATACTCAGGCACTGTAGGAAAAATTATGCAAAACAAATTCCAAAGGAAAACGAGGCAAAGTTTAACGGTTCCATGACCTGCAGTTTAATTTGTGTGGGTCTTTCGCAAATAAAACAGGGTTGTACAAACATAACTTGCCAATCTATAAGCAAAACAATTACGCCACATAAGCTTATAATAATTGCTTACAGCGATTTTGTTCCGACATTTCTTATAATACCCAATAACTTTCTGCAAGCACTTCCGTAGTATACATTATAGCATCATTTAATAGCATATCAGCCAATAAATACGGTTCCAAATGGGCAGTTTCACGATTCGGTTCATACTTTGAAAACGTGTACAGAAAACGTATTTCCACCAAATTACATAGGAATTTCTTTCTCTACTTTCCTCTAAACGCTATATTCCTTATTTTGAAAATGATAATCATTATAATCAGGACGAGGAACTGTTTGAAAATACTACAGGATGTTTCAATGGATGTCTATAGTCTATATATTAACTCTAGAATATCCAATTAAATTAAACCCAGTCCAGAGAAGAGAACAGTCTGTCCTGAATTCACAAAAAAGGGCAATCGCCTTAGTAAAATATTAACCTGTGGCGCAAGTGCCTCGAGTATAAACCAACTTCCATGTACATAGTTCAGACCTTTCTACGAATACCCCAAGAAAAGCAAGGGTAAGCGAAGCACAAGGACGTTTTATTTTTTGGTGGGTCCGTTTAAAAGCACGAGGATGCTAAAAAAACATCATCTCAAATGGAATTTCGACGTCATCACATTTTGCTGCAAGATCGGTCTCTACCCGGCAATATTTGATAGGAAATCCACAACCCTCCTCATAAATAATTCTCTCAAAGCCAGGATCCTCTATTGGTTTTGGAACTTTCTCTGCTTGCTCCAAGTTGTACATGTATTTTGGAGAATGGTGGAAGTGGTATTTTATGAAGGAGGTGAGGAATGGTATCACATTCCAATACTCTTCATTTCCGTCGTTTGTTCCGTCAATTTACCTTACTGGAATTGGTTGATGTTTGCTGATAATGCGGATTTGCAAGCGATGCTTTTCAACACGTTTTTGTGGCAACAAGGTTAATGAATTCCTGACATATATTTCAATCATATTTTTTTGATTATCGAAATTTTTAAATTAAGTGGTATTTTAATATTTTTGATGCTTAAATTAATGCACGGCAAGATACGATAAATAGGAGTAGGCACAACTCACTGTTGCGCTCTGTTATTTAAATTACAATTTAGTAAATAATGAATAAAAACCCATGAGGAATACGATGAGAGCAAACTTGTAGAATAAATGTCCGCTACTATTTTCAGTAGCGGTGTAGTTAAAAATATCTGAATGGTTTTGGAATTATGTTAAAATGCGGCCTGTATTTGGATTGCTGCCTGTACCTACATGGGGAACCAACTGGCTGATTTGGCTGAAATTTTGACATGCATGGTTGAAAAAACAACAAATTTTGATTTTGGTTTAAGCCATCTCCTTTCCGTATAATATTGTATGCATAATAAGATAAAATATTGGTTCCTGTGATTAGCCTGGAAACCAACAGAAGCCGTATTGTAGCATAAAATTCAAATTTTTCATAAACACTGCTTTTGGAACTACAGTAACAGGCATGTATTCGACGCGTTTAATGTCATCATAAATATATATTACACCGTTTTGGTCTCACATATTCTTTTTGGATTTACTCGTGTTGTAATTATTGTTGGAATTTAGAGCCAGAAAATTTGAGCAAGGCAAGGAAGGAAAGGAAGTATTGGACGCTTCACGAACAGCTTACTGTGACCTTCCCCTTCACCGTGTTCACCGTAGCTTTCCTCCCGTTAGCAGCTTACGTTATTGGAATCCATCTACCTTGCCTGTCGATTGCGGCCATTCCACATGCTTACCACACAATTCCAATAATATATCTTTGTATGGTGTGGGATACGATATTTGCTTTTGCTTGGATTGCTCAAGGATACTATGCCTTCTTCATGACCATCAATTCCCTCGAGACTCTGGACGACAGGTTGAATGTCGTTTTGGATCAACTCAGGTAATTCTCAAAATATTACGCCACATCTTGTTTGACGTTCTTAATTTTCTGGTTTGTCGTGTTTAGCGATGCCAGCGCATCGGCCATGAAGCTACTACTGGTAACGAAAGCGCTGTACAAAATTCAGCTGGAAATAAGCTTCGTGAATGTTGTCATGTCCAGAGTTTTCTATTTAACGAAAGTTGTGTGCCTCACTTTATCAATTCTGGGACTGTATATTGGAATCCGGATCATAGACCATCATATTTTTATCGCCGCGCTTTATTTCTCCATCGGTCTCAACTGTATCACTGCTTTTACTGTGGAATTTGACAGAGGCTTTTCAGTGCCGGAGAAGACGGAGGATGTAAAGAGGCAAATGTCTTTGTTTTCTTTGAAAATGGGCACGAAGCTGGGACGAACGTTTCGGATTATCTTGAGAGGGATACCAAATAAGAAAGTTGAGTTTGGGTCCTTCTACACTTGCGAGCAGTCATCTACGCCAAATGCGTTGAGCTACACTTTTCAACAAGTTGTCAATTTACTCCTTGCTCATTAAAGAGCTACAGTATATATGCCGCTGAGAAAATGGCGTGTTTTACCCTCCTTTTTTAAAATTCCAGGGGTTTCGAAAGTGTTTATTTATACAATGCAGTGTTATAAATTATTACCGTGTTTATACAATAATCCATCCTATGAATTTCTTACAGAGGAATCCATGCTAAATATATGAAGTAACAGGTATGGTCATTAAAAATTAAAAACGATTATTAACAAACTTCCTCGTAGATTTACTTACATTACATGAGACATGATGAACATTTTAAAAAGAATAAGAATGATAATATATATACTATTTTATACACAGAGCTTTTAACCATAGACCCCCAAAGGTTTATAATTTTTGGGACCTCCATACCACGAGGGAATAGTTTCATCGGGCAAGTACTTCCTTAGCACGGCCTTCCATTTACTTTTATTCGTTCCCAAAAACACCACTCTTTCCATCAGCTCGCCAACAACGGGCGCAACTACCTGAGCTGCCACTTTCGCAGCGTAGCCCACTGTTTATTTGACCATTAAAAATAAAAATATGTGGATTAAATTAATCATGATATTAATGACAATAAAATTCAACAAAATTGTAATTACTACAGCAATAATAAAGACATGGATTTACCATTAATAATAAAAGCTTGGCCAAGTGCTTGTGCTCCAAAATCCAGGTAAAGTGTCCCAACCTTCGTTCCAAAGACAATCACTATTGATTTTTAAAAAATTTGATAATTCTAATTTTCAGACTCAGAGAAATGAATCCGTGTAAATTGGTCGTGGTAATAATAAAGACAAACAAACCACGTACCTTCGGGATGTGCCAAGATTTTGTACCCCAAAGTTACGTCGAACCCCTCAGCATCAATCAATTGAACTAATTGACGGATTTCTTTACCAGAGTTTTTCTTCTCACTCGCAACCATGCTAATTTAAAAAAAACATTATTTTCACTATTCGTCAAGTAGTTATTTCAATCATTCAGATCTAAATATAAAATCATTAGAATTATACCTTTGAGCTATTCGAAGCCCAGCCTTAGCAAAGATTTTGAAATAAACTGGAAACTTTTCCTCGAATGTTTCTACCAAATCAAATATCTTGTACTTTCCCATTTCTGCCATCCATACTGTTACAAAATACTTGGTTATCAAAAGGTTTTAGGAATTTTGCATGATAAAAAGGCTGTGTGTTTTTTCACTTAAACCGCATTTAATTTTTTTCAAATTTATTATTTATTTTACCAGGCCTTCCCTCGTAATCGTAACCAGCTAAGTAATAAGGAAATCGTTTCTCCAGTTCCTCCGGGATTTTGTAAGACGCGACTTCATCGATATACTTAACTGCGTCCTGAGTATATAATCAATGAAATCAAACACAAACAATTAATATTCCCTAATTTTACCTCCCATGAAAATGATAAACTAATATGAAAATATCGAATTATGGAATAAAATTTCCACCATTTTACCCCCCTTTAATTTCCTTAAAATTGTTACCTCGTAAGTAAAATTTTTGAAGGCCCTGGAATGCTTCATAAAACTCCAGCATTTTTCATAGTCTTCCTTTGTAACCTTTAATGTCTCATTTCGTGTTAAATTTTCGTTCAAACCATTTCCACTTTTAATGCTTGCCACTGCTACTCCCTCAGCTAAAATAAACAGTGCACTGACCAATAGCAATGAGGACTTGATCAGGTTTGTGAACATCTTGACTGATAGGGATGAACAGTGAGACAAAAACTGTGGACAGTCACTTGTGGTGTTTCACTTGAAACAATTTCTCTGAGCTGATAGAATTCCAGTTTTATGTCCAGATCAAAAGCAATTTTTTTATTCCTTATTCAGGCCTAACGTCTTTTGCAAGACCTTTATAAACAAGCGCTCCGCGACTAAATTGCGTTCACATTTTACTTATCACAATCTCATTGTATTCTCAAGTTTAATTATAAAAGTTACCCACGCACGCACTAGAAGTTTACTTAATGCACATTACATTCCTTTATTCATTGTCAATAATAATATAGGATCATTCCGTGCATGTGCAATTGCAAAGATCATAAGGATAAAGGATGAAAAAAGAATAGCTTTTCTAGGTAGGAAAAAATTTGTCTGAGAAAGTCATGGTAATATAAAAGTCGTGTTCCTTTTTTATCGAGGGTGATTCAATGAAATTTTAAAATATTGAGGAAAATATGGGTGAAAATATTTTAGCTCATAAGTTTCTAAAATTTGTCGTATGTTCCTGTTGCAATGATTTTAAGGAATAGTGGAGGGAGATAACATTAATTTTATTGGTGGCATGATCTCAGAATCAGGCACCTTGAACTCTATCGTTCGCCATCCTCGGGCTCCGTTTTCGGGCACAGGGAAATTTCTCAAATGAAATGGGGAGAATTGGTCCAAATTATCCTTTGATTGTTTCCCTTTGTGACTTATGTATTGCATTGACTGAAAATATTTATGAGCACTATTCCACACTCTAATAATTCTATTTCTGCATCGCAAGATATTCGGAATATCTTGCAATTAAAAAAAGTTTATGCTTTAATATTTTAATAAGCTTTGGATATGCAAATGTAGATCGCATTTGTTATAAATTTTGGATCAATCATATGTCACATGTGAAACTATGAAGCCTTTCACACGTGCTTCAACACGCGTAGAGCTTGTGCACTGCATTTTTAATGCAAGAAGGATATTTATAGTTTTTGTGAGGCGGTTTCTCAAGAGGGAAGTAGTAACTGGTTTGGGATTTTTCTTGCTCATTGTTATTACATAGTAGAGTTTCTTAGGGCTGAAACTCAGTATTGCATATTGCATCTCATATTATTTTGGTTGACCTCGTAGTGCATTTAAATATTTTTTATCATCCACATTTTTTAAATTACTATTTGTTAAATTATTAAGACAATGAAAATGAAATATAGAAAGGTAAGTATTTCTGCTGCCCTAGGGGGATTTTTAAATTTGTATGAAAAGCATTCCTTTCTGCATAATATACATAAACCTCCCCAGTCCCCAACACTCCTTTCTGCTAAATATGTATATCTGCCGCCTGCTCCATTTTAGAGTTTCCATTTTTTTTAAATTCCGACATTTTTTATTTTTACCCCAAATTTAGGAATCCACAAGTTTAAACGGGTTTTAATATGGGAATTTAGTATGCGAAAAATTAAAACCGGATTTCAGTGCCACAGAAGTTTTGGTGTGTGTCTCTTTTGGTGTGTTTCCATGTCATAACTATATGTATATATATGCATAACAACGTAGTGCATAAGTAAGCTCATCAATGGAACCATTAGTGCTAAATGTAAACTGCTGACGCCACTGTTGTGCGTAATTTACACTAGCCAATTTGAACGAAATCGGTCAAACATTCTTTTAGTTATGGTGTAGAGGGATCATAGACAGACGGACATACGAACAAGGGTATTTTACCAGGGAGGCTGACACCACCCTGAAAATGAGCAGCGTATGAAGTGATAAATGAGGTTTCCTTCGAGTACATAATCCCAACCCCAATCGTGTCCATATATAAGCATTTACTCAACACAGATGCATACAGCCTTTTCACTGTTAAAGATAATTCACTCAGAATATACCAACAACTTCTCGCATTCTTATCAATAAATACATATACTCCAATTAGAAAATGTGAGACAATTTTTAAGCTTAACCATAGACACCCAAAGGCTTGAAATTGTCGGGACCTCCGTACCACGCGGGAATAGTTTCATCTGGCAAGTACTTCTTTAGCTCGGCCTTCCATTTACTCTTATTCGTTCCCAATAACAAAACTCTTTCCCTCAGCTCACCAACAACCGGCGCAGCTATTTGAGCGAACATTTTTGCGGCGTAGCCCACTATTAATTTGTTTAATACAAATAAAAATATACAGAATATTTACATATGTCATGATGTTAATGAGAAATAAATTTCAACAATATTTCTTCCGTTAAAAGTAGCACTAATAGAGTTATGGAATTACCATTAATAAGAAAAGCTTGGCCAACTGCTTGTACTGCAAAATCCACGTAAAATGCCCCAAACTTCGTTCCAAAGATAATCGCTATATGGATTAAAAAACATAATATAATCTTATTGTAATAATTTTTATGCACTTCAAAAACTTTCAAGTGAGATTCCTCTGAGCAAATTCCATAATTTTTCAGAGAAGACAAATCAATATACATACATCCGGGGCTTGCCAAGATTTTGTACATCACAGTCACATCAAATCCCTCAGCATCAATCAATCCAGCCAACTGACGAATTTCTTTACCAGGATGTTTCTTCTCACTGGCAACCATGCTAATTTAAAAAAAAACATTATTATTTTCATTATTAATCAAATAGATATTTCAATTATTTATTTTATTACAAACCTACATTTAAAATAAGTAGAACTATACCTTTGAGCTATTCGAATCGCAGCCTGAGCAATAATTTTAAAATAAACTGGAAACCTTTCTTCGAAAGTTTCCACCAAATCAAATATCTTGTACTTTCCCATCTCCGCCATCCAAACTGTATTTACCACAAAATACTTGGTTATCAGCTTTTGAAATTTTCCATGATAAAAATGACAATAAAGGTATGTCTCACTTAAACTGCTTAAGCTATTTTTCACTTCTATTTTACCTGGCCTTCCTTCGTAATCATAACCAGCTAAGTAGTAGGGAAACCGTTTTGTCAGTTCATCCGGGACTTCGTAAGCTATTACTTCATCAATATAATTAACTGCGTCCTGAATCAACAAATGAAGTAAATAATAAAATACGTGCCATCACTTATCCTTCAATTTAATTCCCTTTTTAAAGTACCTTATAAGTGTAATTTTTGAAAGCTCTAGAATGCTTCATAAAACTCCAGCACTTTTCGTATTCCTCCTTTGTAAGCTTCGACGTCTCATTTCTCGTCACATTTTCTTCCAAACTATTTCCACTTTTAATACTTGCAACTCCTTTGGCTAAAACAAACAATAAGCTGAACAATAGCAAAGAGGACTTGAGCATCCTTGCGAACATGTTGAATGAGTGAGTAACAGCGAAACAAGAACTGTGGAGTTTCACTTGGAACAATTTCTCTGAGCTGATAGAATATCGTTCTAGTTTGAGTACGTCCAGAATCAATTATTGTTGGATTCCTTCAGGCCTGACGTCCTTTCCAACTCCTTACAGCATCTTACGAGTTGACATATTGCGAGCTTTTATTGATAAAACAACCTTAATTTATTATCAAGTTTGATTGCATAAAAGTTACCCATGGGAAGTTTACAGCAAGCTCATTATATACCTTTTTTATAATCAATAATATAGGATAATTCCATTAGTGCAGTGTGAAATTCCAAAGGTATTTAAGGCGGTTAGTGCAGGGGAAAAGTTGTCTCAACAGTTGTAGGCTCTTGTAATGGCACTGTTATATAAAAGCGATATTACAGTTTTTATCGACAATGACATTTCAGTGGGATTTTAAAATATTGGTAATAATAGTGAGGAAAAAATTGGTAAAATATGTTCATAATATATGGAAATTGTAAAAATGGTGTACTGATGTTAACTCGTCATTTTAAGGAATAGAGGAAGGAAATAACTTGAATGTTACGGAAGGCATGAGCTCACAATCAGGCACATTGAGCTGTCATTCTCCACTATTTCCACGGATTCTATCTTCGGATACATGGAAAATTCTCACATGATACGCCCATTGAGTTAATCTAAATTTTAACTAACCTGATTTATTTCCCTTGTGAATTATTTCTGACGAAGGATATTTGCACAATCATTTTATGCATTGCAAGATATTGGGAATATTTATTAGCAGCTTGAAATTTTGTTCAAAACTGGCTTAACATTTTAATGGCTAAAACGTAGGTGCATCTGAAAATGTAGTTACTATTGTTCTAAATTTTGGACCAATCAACGCCACATGTGAAACTGTGTTCTTTCACACGTGCTTCAACGCATGCTACAGCTTCTGCATTACATTTTAAATTCACCGAGGGTTATATTTATAGCTTTTCCCATGCGTGTCCTCACGAGGGAAGAAAAGTAGTAACTGGTTTGCGACTTTTTGTTGCTCATTGTATTATTGGAGGTTCTTATGATTTAATCTCGTCTTTGCATTGTATTACTATATAAAGAGAGCCTCGCAGTGTTTGTAATCTGAACGCGTTAAACCTGGAGTTTTTACAAATGTTTCTCCCCAATAGGAACACATTTATTAATTTGCCGATTCCTTCAAATTCTTTGGCTAACCTGTTTTAATTAAATCTGCTCCGACATGTTTCTGACTTCCTTAACGCCGCGTCGACTTTGTTGGCCCTCCTATTTTGATAAATGATTAGTGAGGAAAACAGTGGAACTTAGGAAACTATTGTTTTTACGGAATAAAAAATTTGGGTGTAGCATAAAAAATCATTGTACAGTGTGCAGTGGACAGAATTCGAAACAAGTGTAGTTTTGGTTATCTCACAGAAGATTAATTTACAGTAGTCAAGAGCTATGCTTATAGGTCACTGGAGCTTCCTGGAGTCTCCAGAAGGGTTCTATATGGGTCATTGGGTGTTCCAGGGGGTTGGATATGGAGAGCATATGGACATGAGCAAGTAGGTGGAGTATATGAGCCAAGTGGATGTATGAATGGTGAACGTTACGGTGAATGCATGTATGTGTGTGTGTGATGATTGAAAATGAGTGGGATAATTTGTGAGTAGGTATTTGGTATACCTGAGTTATGGTTTAATTTCACCCTAGTACCTACCCAGAGCAAAAATTACAAGTTTGTAAAAATATATTTTCCAAAAAATACCACAAGTGCTTACATAATTAATATTTGATGGTAGAAAAGATGAGAGAAATTCACAAAAATGTTATTGGGCTGATGTTGATGAAGAAGATGAGGATGATGCGGGGGATGGGGGTGTAGCCCGATTTTCGGAAAAATTTGGACAAGTGTTGTAGTGCCGCTCCATACCCTTCTGGCGTAACACTTTGCTACAAAATTTACATGGAGCCATGATATGGTTGCGAATATGGTTGCTCAGGTCAACCTTACAAGCAAACGTTTTGCCATTGCAAGTGGGATTATCGCAATGGAATTTTTGAGGACCTTCCGAATGGTCACGAGCCATGTGATTTTTAAGCAAGTACCGTTGATTGAATGTACGGGGACATTTTGAGCAGTTGAAAGCTGTTAAAGGAAGGGAATAAATAAATAAACAAACAATAATTATTATTATTATGTGTGCAAGCATTTTGCATCTAGTATACTTACTCTTGGGAGGTTTAGGCGTCTTTGGAGTTTTCACATGGCCTTTGCACCGAATACTCTTCATGTGACGTTCTACATGGGTGAAGCGTATAGTAGTATACCCGCAAGCGGGTACAGCACATGCGTAAACTAAAAATAGTGGGAGAGAAAAAATTAGAACGACGAAGTTAGGTTACATATAAGAATATAGGCAATGTTAATGAGATGAAATGTACATACCCTTTGGTAGTTTCCTTGATGCGGATGACAACGGGACCTCGTCCTTTTCAATCGTTGAAGGTATAGGGCATGGTGAAGGCATTACATCTTCCACTGGTATAGCAGCATTGACTATATCCTCCTGCACTGGCTCCGCAATGGCTACGTAAGGTACAACAGTGTCCGGTGCTGGCCCCTCTAGCTCAGATTCATTAGCTGCGAGTGTCCCTTCGCCATCACTAGGTGGTTCCACTTTGTCTTCTTGCGGCGGCCTTGGACATGTATGTTTGTTGGTAGACGTACCATAGGGATGACGAAGTTTACCAGCCAGAATCATCGCAAGGTTTTGCTCCCTCCCGAAATACGTAAATTCTTTGAGGATGACCTTACATTTCTTTTGTAGCATTGCAATACAGTCATCATCTTCAAAAACGAACGGAGCGGCTAATGTAGGCTTCGGAAGTCTTGGATTCTTGTTCCAGAAGTCACCCGCCTTATCCATCAACCGGCTATGTAGTACCGCACAGGATTTGTTTAGCCTCTCAGTAGTTGACCAATACAACCTATAAGGAGAAAAGTATTTACATTATTGATGAGTCATGTGAAGTCAAAAAAAATCGTCGTCGCTCGTAAGATAACACGTGAACACAAAATTATACACACATAATTTTAACATGCATGAAGACATTAAAGACATGCATAAAAATATAATAATATCGTTGGACCACCCTAAGTAAACACGTAAAAAATTAATAGAAACAAAATAAAATCGTCTGCGTACAAGAAATGAAAAAATATTTAAAAATACTTACTTGCAAGACTCCTTATACTTTATCACATATAGCACATGACCGGCCCCGTAGTCCTCCATCTTTAGGATAGCTTCAACTTCATGTTCTTTATTCTTGCTAGTATAGCATGAAGGTGACGGATCGTCCATGGGCCCCCAATCATCACCACTAGAAATTTGATTCGCCTCCAACTCTTGCTCGTCCTCTTCTTCCTTCACTCGCTCCTCCTCATCCTCATCAACTTCCAAAGGTAATGGAACTGCCACCACGTCCATCAAGGGATTTTAGACTTTGATTTCGTCGCGAGTGAGTTTTATCCGAACCTTCCTCTGGGGTTGTTAATTCTCGACTGAAGGATGTGGAATTTTAGGGACTGTGCACAAAGAGCGTTGTAAATGTAAATGCGTCGGATTTTTCCAAGTGATCAAATTATTTAAATGAGGAATTTCCAACATTTCAAAGAACAGGCGATTGTAAAAGATTTATGTATACTATACACAATCGGAAGAATGTACTTGTCTTTTAGCACGCAAATGCGAATTTAAAATAGTGCGCAAATATACTGAAATTACACTGTAAAAATTATTGAAACCTTTAACATACGTGGAAAATAATATAAATTAAACATAAATTGAACATGGGGATTGTGAGATGAGAGGTGAAAAGCCGATATATTAAGTATAGAGTATTAAGTCAATAACATTGAACAAAGTTATGTGTACATTGCTCGAGGAAAGAAATGTATATCTTTGAAGCCGTGTTTCATATGTTCCATAGGAAAAAATAAAAGTGAGAGAAAAGGGGTCATAGCTGAAGGGGAAAAAGGAATGGTATCATGGAAATATGCTGTTAAGGGACGCTATTGAACCGAAGGAGAGAGAGAGAGACTCTGTTCTCCCTTAAGTGCACAGTAGCTTAGCATTAGGTACATGGCCCATTATTAGTACAAATATATTACCATTGACTTCTTCTAGACTGTATGTATTATTTTGCTCTGTATTTTCCATGTAAAAGTTTGTAGTAAGCGCATTTTCCTTGAAGTATTTGTTCAACTACCAAATATTATACTCAACCTTTAATAGTCAACAAACAAAATTCATCTGCACTCACATTTCTCATTCCTAAACTATCATGATGGACAAAAGTCTCTCGTCGGCCCCTCACATAACCTCTCCCGTGCATTTTATTTCTAACATTTAATGCTGAACAAAACATATGTATCGACCCCGCACACCACATATCAGATACATTTTATTCCAAACCTCTCATGCTGGACGAAACTCGCTCGTCGGTCCCTCACTTAAACACATGTATTTTATTCCAATAATATAATGCTGGACAAAACGTCGGGGGCCACTCGCACCATTTCTCACATATATTTTATTTAAAACCTTTCATGTTTGGCAAAATATTTTCATTTTGTACAGTTCACTCTCACATTTTAGTATTAACTAAAATAATATTAGCTTGTCATATTCCTATTGTAAGTATTATAGGTTGAAATATATGCTGACTAAATATGGAAATTTGAACGTTCTATTCTATACAATAAGTAGGAGGGCGTAACTTGTTGCATATTAAAACTACTTAATCTAAAATGTCCACTTGGCAAATACTCGTTTTCATTTATAATCACTCGATTCAGATGCAAGCTACAACGTTGTTCGATTGTATCTACTTGAAATGACAAGCTCCATTAGCGTAGCGGCAATGAACTCGGGTTTACTCGAGGGTCGTCTGAGTCTTACTTGGGTTCGAATCCCGGGAGTGGTATGTAATTTGGCTCAATGAAAGGGGTTTTTTCCCACTGGGTTTTCCCCTGACCGCTCAGACCTTTGACAGCTTGTGCGAGGATTCCTCATAGATAGGGTTAACCATTGAAACTTTGTAACTGAATAACTGGTTTGAATAAAGGCTTAAGATGGTTGACAACTCTGTTAGACCTTCGGGTATGAATCGGAGTATAAACCCCCACTATATCTACTTGATGTAATCTTTGTTTGTAGGACCGAATCTTGCGACAAGTTATGGTACAGTTTCTTTATTAAAGCGTACAAATTTATAACGACAATGGCTAATTGTTTTTAAATACTAATCTGGTACACCCCCTGATCGTTAGAGAGAATAGAATAGTGCTTAGCTCGAAATTGGAGATGTGAATGCTGTGATCGTTGGTAAGTTAAGTTGAAAATTTTTGTTGTGAAATCTCCAATTTGAAAGAGGCGAATTCCGACATTGAGGTAAAACTCCCAAAATTTCCAAATTTTAAAGAAATCCAAACATAAATTTGCAAGCGGGCGATATAGGAAAATAGTACGATTTATATGATAGTATATAGTATTAATCCATGAAAATTATAAAGCACATAGGCCACTTAGGCCAGGGGGTGACACCAAAAAACGATTGCTTGTAAGTAATACCTATAAGAATTTTCATGGAGGAAGTGTAACTACATATTACGTAAAACTAATAATTATTGCTGCTTACATAATCTCTCTTCTCATATATCTCCTCTATATCATAATATCTCCTTCTAAAAATACCATCGATTCGACAGATGTTTTTGATTTTAAAATTTATAAAATAATCCCCCAGTCTAATGGACACAAGAGAAATACAGGATTTACAGTAGATATGATAATTAAATACGATTTATTTGATAACATCCCCTAGAATAGATCCACGAATAATCATAACAATCATAATAAGGTTGAAGTTGAATTTATGTTGAACGGTTAACCATAGACCGCCAAAGGCTTAAAATTTTCCGGACCTCCGTACCACGAGGGTATGGATTGTTCTGGTAAGTGTTTCCGAAGCTCAGCCCTCCATTTAGTTTTATTTGTTCCCAAAAACACCACTCTTCCCATCAGCTCTCCCACAACCGGCGCAGCTATTTGAGCCAACATTTTCGCGGCGTAGCCCACTATTATTAATATAAATGACGAAAATATATATGAATTAAAAATGTTCATGATGACTACCATTTTAAAAGTTCGAACAATATACATAATTGAGCAAACAAACAATAAAACTCTCAAGATTTTAATTCAAATTTTATGAGAAGCGTGGATTTACCATTAATAATAAAAGCTTGGCCAATGGCTTCTACTCCAAGATCCAGGTAAAATGCTCCTACCTTTGTTCCAAAAGCAATCGCTGTAAAGAAGAGTAAAAAAAATATTACGTAAGTATACAATTACTAGACATTTTTACATGTACAATAGTTTACGTTTATGTTATATCCGGATCAAACCTTCAGGATGCGCCAGAATCTTGTACATCACAGTCACATCGAATCCCTCAGCATCGATCAATCCAACATACTGACGAATTTCTTTCCCAGGATGATCTTTCTCACTGGTAACCATGCTGATTTAAAAAAACATATTTTGACTATTCCTCAAACCATAATTTCAAACAATTTTTTAATTCTTTTCGTGCATAATCATATTATTAAAATTCGTAGTTTTATTATACCTTTGGGCTATTCGAATCGCAGCCTTAGCAAAAATTTTCTCATAAACTGGAAACCTTTTTTCGAATGTTTCCACCAGATCAATTATCTTGTACTTTCCCATTTCCGCCATCCAAACTGTAACACAAAATATTTGCTATCAATTTTTGAAAATTAAAATGAAAAAAAGAACAAAAATCCAAATATTTTCTTCGAATTCTTTTACCTGGCTTTCCGTCATAATCATAACCAGCAAAGTAATAAGGAAATCGTTTCACTAGTTCCTCCGGGATTTCGTAAGACATCACTTCATCAATATAATTTACTGCGTCCTGTAAATAATAAAATGGGCTAAAATCTATTAAATAATAAAATACAGCCAAATAATTTTTCCTCCTTTAATAATTCCCTTTAATTTTTTTACCTCATAAGTGTAATTTTTGAAGGCTCTGGAATGCTTCATAAAACTCCAGCACTTTTCATAATCTTCCTTTGTCACCGTGGACGTCTCATTTCTCATGAAATTTTCTTCCAGACCATTTCCACTTTTAATCCTCGTAATTTCCGCACTTTCCGCTAACATAAACAAATTTACCGTTGATAGTAGCAATAGGGACTTGAGCACATGTGTGATCATGTTAAAAATTTAAGGAATGCTCAGCAGCAGCGAAATGACAGAAACTTGTTTGAGTCACTTATGGATGAGATCCACTTGGAACAATCTCTCTCAACAGATAAAATTCCAGTTTCACTTTCATCAACAATTTCAACTCTTCCTTCTGCCCTTACATCATTTGCCTGACCTTTACCTACAACAACAACAACCTTGATCAAGTTCCGCTCTCCCTATGGCTAAATAATAAGACTCACCTTTTAATCATAAAAAGCTAACTTTATTGTTTACTCGTATCATATCAGTGTCTCAAGGGAAGAGTAATTTATTAGGGGCACCTTCCTAATATTCACTCAGAATCATTTTGTACGTGCAATGCCTTATTACATCAGGTGAATCATTTATAAAACAAGATTTTTTAGTCTTAATTATCCATATATTTTGTGAGGAAAAAAGTCGTCCTGTCAATTAAATGCTTTTGGGAGTTATGAAACTTGCATGAAAAACGATTATACACCCTTTTTTGCTCTAAAGTAAATAATTATTGTTGAAGAAAAATATTTGCGATCATTTTTCCCTTCATGTGAATTTTAAGTGCAGACATTTCAAAATTTAGTTCCGTATTTTACTAAAACAATAATGAGTAGTACGAAGGAAGCTCCCTCTTAGCTTACGGAAGAGAGTGCAACAAATTCCATAGATTATTTTATTTGGTATGGAATACATATTATAAATCACCGGGAAAAAAATCCATTAGCGGAAAGGTTTGACATAAAGATCAATCTCATTGATTTACTTAAAAATCATCATAACAAATTACGCAACCATGAAAAAAAGGTTTTTTTTTACATGTAGAGAGAAATATTTGAATAGCCTTGAGGTTTCATTAACTATACATTTTTATAAAAGATCTGTATTTAAATTCCAATGGTACGTAACTTTCCATCAGTATTTTTTTAAATGAAAAAGCAATGTAAGTATTTAGTAGTTTATCAGGTACATATAAAAATTATTGTTCCAGGATGAAGGGATGACAAAGTATTGAAACTGTTTGGAGTTCTTGTGTACTGTGAAACTACATGTAAATGGAGAATGAAAAATAAGTAAATACGTGTCAATGGGTACATATATGAATTTTCCTTACGCAAGTGTTAGCACGTACACTGGAGAACGTTGAAAAAATAAAAGCGTGAGGGGGGAATTGAAAAACTGCAGAACTTGCCATTATAAATCCCAGCATAATAATTTGTGCACGAGTAAATTATATAATGCACGATTAGTTGGGAGCTAATCGTCTGTCATCATATGTACACGCAGGGAAGGTGGAATTGGGAGGTTAGGTAACAAATTATGTCATATTGACTTACTGGGCTGTTTATCATAAGGGAAAAATCCAGTTTTTGTTTGTGTTAATCTTCAATTATTTTGTCTCACTGTACGTAAGTTTAAGCTTGGGTTTTGAAAATATAAGCAATTTTTATTTAATCCCTCGTAATTGTGAGTGCTCTTTCCCTGATATGTGATGATACACACGGCTTACACTGCGGTAAATGGTATAAAACGGAGGTATAACGCTATTTGTAATGGTCATTTATAAAAAAAACTCATGGCTATTTTAGGAGCTCATGAGCGTGCGGAAATAAAAGACTTTACAGCTGATTTCAAGTCTAATTATCCGTCCGAGCTTGATTTTTTAGGATCGCTCACGACTTTACCCGGGGTACGGGAATTGACCTATGTATTTTTTTCTTACTGGTGATACATGGTAAGTTATCACCATATGCAAAAATTCCTATATGTGCCTCCCAGGCTGGGGGAATTTTCCCATTTGCAAGTGACCAGGGCTACATCTCAGCCCAGGAACATCCGAATGAGTTGAAATTTGAAAATTTTGAAACTTAAGCTTGTGAGGCAAATTCAGTTGGGGTCTCCAGTCTTAGTTTCCCGTAAAATCGATTTTCTCGAAATTACAAGAACAAAATCTTTTTAATTTGCAATTTCCATAATTTGCACATTAATGGTCCAAAATGTGGGGCTTTCGGGTGATTCTAGAGAGGTCTCTCTGTTCAAGTTGTCAATAATATAGCCCCGTTGTCAATAAAAAAACCCGAAATAACCTGGAAAACAAAAAATCGGTTTTCCCACTATTGGAAAAGTCTCCCAGCCCCTAGACTAATCCCTCGGACTATATAAATACTGTGGGTAAAAGTTAGAGTTGCGATCAAGTTCAAGTAAAACTCGCGTTTTTCAAGTCACGTTCAAGTTCGGGTCAAGTTCAAGTAGATCTAAAATTGTACTTGACTTTTCGGGTCATTATCAAGTTTTATCTTTACCTGACCATGATTTTAGCACTCATGTCAAGTTCATGTTCAAGCTGGGAAATATTGCTTGAAGAAAATTTCATGGTCAAGTTCAAGTCCATAAAAGTAACGAATGTATTTAGATTAAAATTGTGTTTTTTGTAAAAATTTCTCCTGTTAGATTGATATAGAAATTTTGTATAAGTTCAAGTCAAGTTTATGTCAAATCATTTTACTTGAACCCGAAACTTGTCATTTAAGTTCAGATCCAGTGTAAAATACTTGAAAATCCGAACTTGAACTTGAAATAAAAGTACTTAATATCAAGTTCAAGTTGACGGAAATATTTACTTGAGGTTTCATGGTCAAGTCAAGTTCATGGTCAAGTTTGAGAATTACTTGACACGAACGCAGCTCTAGTAAAAGTAGCAATACTACAACCTTGAGCACTTTTATGAACATCTTGAATGATGAAAAGGAATGATGAGTTCTGTCTGAGCGAGACCATAAACTCATCCGAAAGAATAAAATCACTCTTTAAGTTCCACTGGAAAAATCTCTCTGAGGAAGTAAACTTCCAGTTTTAACCTTGACCCTGACCTCTTGACCTTCATCTTAACAGCACCCGTGATGAGTGGAGCAGGTTGATGGCTGAACTATGGAAACAGCTTTTATTTATAAAAATCTCATTTTATTATGGGCTTATTTGCTTCGCTATATGTAGTTTCACATGGGTAGAGCTTCAATACATCAAATGCATGTACACTTTATTAATAAATAACTTTAGGTTGAAAAAAAAATGCTGGAGGAAAATATAAGGGAAAATAATTTTCATGTCTCACTTCCTTTTTACCCTTCATTTTTGATTCTTAATATAATACACGGATGATTCTAAATTAAGGCGTACATTCCTATTTGTAAAGAGATGGTCGAGGAAAAGCATTTAATTACTACAAAAAATATATACAATCAGGCTTATTGAACTCTCATTCTCCATGCACGGGGGATTATATCCTTTGGTTGTATGTACATTTGTATTTTCTTTATTGATTTTCAATATAATTATTCAGTTGCGTTTTTTACTTTAGTTAAAATCTAATTTTGCTTGGTTATTAAATAGATAAAACTTGAGGGAGCATGAAAAAAATCAAAATGAAGCAAGATTGAGCAAAGTAAATTATAAAATGTACCAAAGTAAAAGAAAATTTGGGATGGAGAAATGAAAAACCAATATGAAGAAAAAATGAAAGTTGGGGTCATAATTAATGTGGATTCCGTTTTTACAGCTCAATATTAATAAAAATTAAAATAATAATAAACTCTTGTTGGAAAATATCTGGCTTAAAAGTTTTGGGTTGAAAATACATGAATGCAAATTTCCCCCTGATTTTGATGTCCTTTTAAAAATTCCCACTTGTTTTGGTCCCTTTTCCTATACTGAGGCTAATAATAAGCCTTACTGAATCAGTGTTGTATTGAAATCCCAAGTATATATCGTCGCTGGAGAAGCAAAGTGGTCTAATGCACGAATTGCTTAAAAGCAAACTGAAATAACCACCACCAGTTTTCGTGCAAACTGAAATAACCACCATCATATCTGTGAAAATTTACATAAGAAAAGCGATATTCTGTATTGCAATTTTGGATTAATAATCTCAATGCAGTTATATGGAGGAAAAATATGGTGGTGGTTATTTCATTTTGTCACTTAAATCCACGTGCTTTTCTTATGTGAATTTTCACAGATATGATGGTGGCTATTTCAGTTTGCTTTTAAGCAATTCGTGCATTAGACCACTTTGCTTCTCCAGCGACGATATGTCAAATGAACTTGTCATTGATCAGTGAGTAGCGGTATATTTGATTTCCCACGTTAAAACATATTTATTAAATGGGATTTCGAAAAGTATCAAGAATTGTTTCTCAAAAACTCCATTATGGATTTCAACCTAATCAAAATCCAAAAATGGGGCTCACAGTGGTAGTTACCAGCAAATAAAAAATTACAATGAAATTAGACCAAGATTTATTGAAGAGTTAATGAAACAATTTAATATGTATTTCCCAGAGATCATAACCGCGATTGAACATTGTTGGTTTTAAATGTTTCGTTTATTATGTTGTAAATAATTGTAAATGCGTGCAAACAAGTTCAGTAAAATTTAAAATGTCTTTTGGAATATATAAATTAATTTTTAAAACTGGACTACGTGACACAATTTTATAGAAACAAACTTTCAAATTTTGAGGATATTTTTTGGCAATCACAACTGTGACCAAACCCCAAAAAACGTGATGTAAAATATGACACATCTTTTAACATTCAACTTTTAAATTGATCGCCATTATTGGCTTAACCATAGACCGCCAAAGGCTTAAAATTTTTAGGACCTCCATACCAGGACGGAATAGTGTGTTCGGGGAAGGACCTCCTTAGGGCAGCTGTCCATTTAGCTTTATTCGTTCCCAAAAGTACCACCTTTTCCGCCAGGTCCCCAGCAACAGGTTTAGCTATTCGAGCTAACATTTTCCCGGCGTAGCCCACTATTTAATATAATTTGCCAGAGCAAATAAAAAGGAGTCATGATAAGGAAAACAAAGTGGAACAAAATTTGAGCAAACAAACTCAATGGACTCTAGGTCCTTTCTTCCTCATTTAGAACATGTCATGCCTGGATTTACCATTAATAACAAAAGCCTGACCAAGTCCCTCTATTCCAATATCCAGGTAAAATGCTCCTAACTTCGTTGCGAAAAGAATCTCTATAGGTTAGTACAAAAAAAATGGTGTGTATATATGTGATTACTGAATATTTATACATGAGTAATTTTTAATGTTCGAGGGATCAGACCTTTAGGATGTGCCAAAATTTTGTACATCAGAGTCAAATCGAATCCTTCAGCATCAATCAGTCCAGCCAACTGACGGATTTCCTTACCAGGATTTTCCTTCTCACTGGCAACCATGCTGATTTTGAAAAATATCACTTTCTTATTACTAATATTCAAATCATAATAATTCCTATCATTCATTTTCATACATATTCATAAATGAGGTAGAATTATTATTACCTTTGCGCTATTCGAAGCCCAGCCTTGGCAAACATTTTCTCATAAACAGGAAACTTTTCTTCAAACGTTTCCACCAAATCAAAAATCTTGTACTTTCCCATCTCCGCCATCCAAACTGCAACGTAAAGTATTTATCTGTCAGCTTTTGAAACTTTACATGATAAAAAGGGGAAATTTTTTTACTTGAACCATTTTACTTAAAGTTTGTTCAAAATTTATATTACTTGGCCTTCCGTCATAATCATAGCCAGAAAAGTAATAGGGGAAACGTTTCGTGAGTTCATCCGGGACTTTGTAAGCTATCACTTCATCGATAAAATTAACTCCGTCCTAATTATAAAAATCGAATAGAATGTACATAATAATAATAATACTAATTAATTTTTACCCTTTAATTACTAGTAAATTTTTATACCTTGTACGTATAATTTTTGAAGGCCCTGGAATGCTTCATAAAACTCCAGCATTTGTCATAATCTTCCTTCGTAAACTTCCACGTCTCATTTCTTGTTGTCAAATATTCGTCCAAACCATTTCCACTTTTAATGTTGGCGACTCCTGCTACTCCCTTATTGGCTAACATGAAGAATCCAGTTAAAAGTAGCACGCTTATGAGCATCTTGACAAAGAATATGATGAACCATAAAATCCGAAGGAATAAAATCACTTTTGTCAAGTTTGACTTGGAACGATTTCTCTGAGGAAGTATAATAAAATTAAACTCCCAGTTGTAACCTTTTCATGTCCAGAACTCTCCAGAAGCTATTCGTCGACTCCTTCTGGCTTGCTGCCTTCATTTGCTCGACTTATTAAACTACAATAGAACAACATCCGTGATCATGTTGGAGTCAGATGGTTGAGCTGGAAACAACTTTAAAAATATAAAAATCTCATTTTATTATGAGCTTTCGTAATAGTTTCCTAAGGGAAAAACTTGACCGTATGCACATTACCCATGAGAATCAATAACTTATGCTGTACGCGGTACGTGTAATTATTGTTAATTAAAGGGTTACTTATTTCTTTGTGAAACAAGCAATTTTTTAACCCAAACTTAACCAACAAATCCATCCACTACATACTACTTGAGCGGAGGTAAATGTAATGTCCATTCTAGTACTTCGGAACCAAATTGTGGTCTCCCTTTTTAGTAGTAAATGGAATTAACGTTTTTTCCTCTCCTCCAGCTACCATTAACTCATAATCCACTCATAAAATGTGTGAAATCGTATGTTTAAAGTTGACGCTTGTAACAATGTGAGCCTTTTCCAGTTTGTCAGATACACATAAAAATGGTTCCAGGATGAAGGTATGAATTTACAAAAGCATTTACACCCAGAACTATGTAATTAGTGTTCCATCGGGAAGTGAAACTATACATGGAGAAAAAGTAAAAACATGTGTATGGATGACATTAACATTCCTATATGGACGCACGTGAAAGCATATGTATTTAAAATATTAAAAAAATCAAAGAGTGAGGGATAATTTTATTGATAAAAAAAAGTGAAATCTCCATTAAAATTCCCATCACAATAATTTACTCACGAGCAAGTTATTTAATGTATAATTATTAGTTGGCAGATATTCATCCACTATCCTGGAGACGCTGGGGAACATGGGATTGGTAAGGTTAGGTAACATTATTTATGTACATATGTCGTAGTGATTTACTTGAATGTTTCTATAAGGAAAAAAATCCAGCTAATTTAATTTTTACAGATAATTTCAAGACTAATAATTATCCAACTGCACGTCCATTTTTTCGTCTTTGCCAAATTTTTTTCACATTTGTAGAGGCTAAATGGTGTCACGCGACACATTTCTGGATGGATTGGTCAATAGGCTGGTGAAAATTCTGTACAAATATCCCTACTAATTTCCAAATATGCGCGAAAAGGATTACGAAGGAAAATATCAGTGATATCCGCGATTGAGATGGATTTTGCATTAAACGTAACATCAAAGCAACGTATCTTCCAATTTTTCCAAAAATCTCACTCAATAAAATAATAATTACTTTAAGATTTGCTCCACATTTATTCCTCTGAAATGATGGAACTCCCTGAGTGTTTTTTGCTTTTCACTTTGAGCTTTGAGTATGCCGTGATGAGAAATATTAACTTGAGGGAAATGTAATGATTCATAATTCTTATATAATTTTTTACGGAGCAAAAAATCCGATTTTAGGGTCGGGATTGTCGAGGGCAGCTCCTACATTTTTCTATGAGTTTTCTGGAATATTTCCCACCGTTCCACCCGTTCTTTCTAAAAGCCTTTTTGCGGATAGGTCATGAAGTAGAAAGAATTAAATTTTTTGAAATAAATCATGGGAAATACCATGGTATAAACTGCATCTTGTCCAACAATTTTACCTCCCTAGTCTTAACATTGTGGTCGCACTGTGATTCGCCAAAAAATCATTTAAAAAATACATGTTTAAATGTGGTTTCGTTGATGGCACTGCATTTTATCCTGGAAAGATTTTTTATTGTGAGTTGGAGTCCTTACAGCCTTATTAACAGTTAACCTATACCTAAAGCCTTACATTAGCTTTTTCCTACTTGTTTTTATAAAGTGAAACTAAGTCAAGGTAATGTGCACCAGATGTCAAATTTTCCCCATGTTTTACTTTTATAATAATTGTTGGTGAGCCAATTGACGTTAACTGGGGTTTTCAGGTTTTCGAAGGACCAGCTAGTTTATAGTGCTAGCAAACTT
>JAQFXU010001630.1:0-27043 GCA_034693705.1 Spatulosminthurus flaviceps | reverse complement strand
CAACTTGTAAAGTTGATGATTTTGTTTTTGGCCAAAATGCGAAGTTCCGTTTTAAGTCGATTTGGACATAGTGTGCATTGTGATATTCACTTGAAACATGTAAACTAAAAAGTGCTAAAAAGTTTGGGATAGTGACTTTTCTAGTACTTGAACCATATCCAAGATTCCGACTTGTGGAGGTGTGTAAATGTCTCACCCAATCGAAATATCAACCATATAGTTCCTGGGAAAGAACACAATGACATTATCTGGAAAACCAGATTTGAATTTGGTGGATGTGAAGGAATGGTTTAAAAAGACTTATCTTTTTACCCACACTCATTGTGAAGTTCTAAATGCTAATGCCTTTCACTCTCCTCCCTGACACTATACCGCAAAATGGAAAATATGGAATTCAATTTTTCCCATTGGACTGGAGAGTGTCATAATTTGCCATACTTTACTTCAGAGTCCACTTATTGAGTTGGGATCAAATGTCACATGAGCTGTCGGATATGTAACGTGATTACTCATACTTGCCAGTACAACAAGAGTATTTCAATCCATAAGGTTAACTTTTACAGATTGTTCCTGACATGCATACAAATTGGACATTATACATTCATTGTACATGATAAATGAAGCCATACATATCCACGTGTCATGTGCGCAAAATTTTAGGGATTTGCAATATACAGTTATATTATTATTGGTCAGGACACGCTTTCATCTCGGATTGCGTTAATAGCATCGTTTTTATGGCCAATTATGCTAGAACTTGAATCTATAGTATGATGATATTGTACAGTAGCATTTAGGTGTGTATTTCACCTTGTATGTTGACACGTACTTTTGTACAGACTCATGCTGCTACAAACTAAAAGGGCCTGAAAGCACCCTACCTATATTTTAAAGGCAGATCAAAATAAATATCACTTAAAGCAAAGTTGCAAAAAAAGTTTGCAAAAATCCAAAATATCGCTCAATCAATTTTCCAAAAATCCGGTGCTCATAAGGAGGAAAAACTCTAAAATTTTTTCATTTAAAATATTTCCATAAAAAACTAAATCCTCCAATATTTGTCATTTGTAATGAACATTTGCACACAATTCCCTCAAATCTGCTCTTCCAAGAAAACTATTTCACAATTTTCAGGTCAAAAGGACGGCTTTCCCCTCCATATTTTTAAAAGATTTCTGTCCCAAAAAGGCTGAGGATTAGATTTTTTTAAATCACAGAAAAATGTGGAAAATGGAATCCATTCGGGAATTCCCGTGTACACAGACACCCAGATGAAATGACAGACTCGTAAAAGGGTGTTTGGGAAAAAGCTTTTCGCTCCTGTACAAAAAAACACAGCAACTTGACCAACATGGATTTTAACGGGGAAATATTGCCAGGGAGAAGAGAACAGCAGATGTTGGGGATGTGGCCGAGAGAGGTCTTGTATTTAACTTAGGCTGCTGGCTCAAAGGAAAATTGATTTCATTCTTTCTCAAGATATTGTCTAGGGCTATATCTGGTCTATATCCACGATATAAACATGTACAGAATCCAGAGAGACCATCTGAATCAGTAGATACTTATTTCCAAAGGGAGTGAAGCAGAGGGGATCATTTTGCGATTTATTCTCAAATACACTGTGTAGACCAAGGCCGCCCCGGCCCGTGAAGAATCCGAGGGTGAATTCACTCGTTATAAATACAATTACTTGACTTCCGGCTATACAATCCCTCCTTCCTCATCTTATCCAATTCCTCCTCCTCTTTCAAATTGTAGTACACGTTAAAGCTGACTCGGAATTTCCCAATGATCATTGACCACGTATATGAAAAGGACCCTAATCGAATCCAAATTCCCAAAATTTAATCCTTATTCTCCATCATCATAAAAAAATGATTGACAAACGAATTCCCAGATAAACATTTCAGATTTCTTCTCAAGTATATTTAAAGGAAGGATAATCTCTTTGAGCTTTACATCGACCATAAGATGTGATTTTCCACAGAATTTGAATCTAACTCACAAGAATATGCCCTTACTCACAATTTTG
Organism: Spatulosminthurus flaviceps; assembly: GCA_034693705.1. Lineage (NCBI taxonomy): Eukaryota > Metazoa > Arthropoda > Collembola > Symphypleona > Sminthuridae > Spatulosminthurus > Spatulosminthurus flaviceps. Next base: position 25,011 of record JAQFXU010001630.1, on the reverse strand, counting down.
AGCAGAGCTTACCATATGTCAAGTACCTATGGGAAAGCACAAGCGGACACAAAACTGTGGCTAAGAGTTTGCGTGCAAATCTCTCTTTGTGTGTGTACACAAACTCTAATGCAGTAAATAATACCTTATAAAAATGTATGTGACGCTGGTCCCATCATAAATCCTCTTGTAGAATACAAAAAAGTGTCAGACGGTGCCGGGGTTTAAGTACTATACCAAGAGCAAAATTCCCTTCTCCCTATGTTTTTTTTACACACAGACAAACACTCTCTCCCACATCCTCAAAAACCACTATACTCTTCAAGGGAATAAACAAGTCACATATTACAAATTAATGATGTCGCTATATATATATACAAGTAGGCAAGGGACGTGAAGGAATTCTATAAACTTTGCCCATACACGTACATAGTATTCTCCCATATTAACATATGACCTCCCTAAATTTCCCTTCTACTATGCCACAGGAGTAATTTCTCATCCAATCCTGATTCCCCTATCCTTCCCCAACCTCAAAAATCTCTATCCCATCAGCAGCTCCTTAAATAGCAAACAATCTACATAAAGTTCTGCAATTTCTTTGAAAAAACCATGGAATAATCAAGGCCACCTTTATTCTTTCACACCTCATACAAATCTACAACTTCAATAATAATTACTTCATTTTACAAGAAAAATTATTTTTTCCTTCATTTTTCCCCCACTCCAATGAAAAAGTCCCCCTACCAAAGAAAACAATCCTCACCAATTAAGTTTGACAATAACAACATTTTCATTATTCCTAAACTTTAAAACTGATTTTTTTTTGTGGAACAAGTAAATTTGCCAAATTCAAATTTTAAACATATCCAAGCATAATCTCTCTCTCTCTCTCTCTCTCTCTCGCATATGTGATGCCATCGCTTACACATCCAAGCAGCCCTGCTCTTCTCATATTTATCTCCGAGAATTTTATCACATATGAGGTGTATGCTATATATTTTTCCTATCCTACATATTATGCAAGTAGAATTTATAGTGGGAAAACTAAAAGCTACCCACACCATCCTACTCCCGACCCATAGACGTGGTATAGCGTCATGAATAAAAATCAACCTAAGCCTGAACAACACTATGCGCAGCGTCGGTAGTAGAATTTTTATCCACATCCGAATTACTTATTGTGAAAACAAGGATTTATGAATGGAACTTAACTCATGTAAAGTGTAGGGATGAAATGACTTGGAAACTTGTTCCCTTCAAATACTTATGTAAACTGGAACTATACTTGAGAAAAACAAGGGTTAACAAAACAGGGGAAATTAAAGTTTAGTGTCAAAACACTATTCTCTCCCACTCTCTCTCTCTCTCTCTCTTATTTCTCCTCTCCTCTCCCTCCTCACCAAGATTATCATCTATCATTGAAAGTATATAGAAATTTCAGGGATAAATGTCTCTTTGAAACTCGAGGAAAGACTATATTTTCAAACTGGAGCACAAAAACTGGGCTATTATTTGGATTACATAAATACTTGAAGGGAGAAAAGTTAGTGGGAATTTTTTATATAAAATAATATGTATGTTCTTGGGTAGACTGTAAATGAAGTGTGTCTGGAAGGGAGGCAGAGAGAGAGAGAGCGTTCTACTCTTTTCTATGGTTTCATCAACTTGTGTGTTTACAAGTTGTGTAAAAGTATCTGTGTAAACTGAGACGAGAGAGAGAGAGAATATATATGCATGGTTATTTCATAGACGAATAATAATAATTATTATTATAAGTAAAAAGCTGACATACTTGGGCCCAAGTGTGTAATCGGTCCACGCTCTCATCCCTCGTACTTTGGTCATGGAGTTTGAGCATGTTTTTAAAATCTACGTATGTATAATAATAGTGGAGAGACGGAGGAAGATGCTCTTTCCTTGCGTTATACATAGACTATAAGGGATTGTATGTGTCCTGAGGAGGTGTATCATCAGAATATAGAATTTCCTCTACACACTAAAGCACCAATGTACAACTTAATTCTCAAGGATCTTGTTTTCCTCTAATCTTTTACTGATTAGCCGCGTACGCTTTTTCTTTTCTCTCTCCAACGTCAAAGTATTCTTCCTAATTGTTGTTTATAACTCTCACTTCTTTTCCCAGCCTCTCTCTCTCTCTCTCTCTCTCTTTTTCCTCTCCAAGATCCAAACTCCTTGATTTTTCTTATTGTGAAGGAATTCAACTTCAGGCCACCTTTTACTCATCAAGTTCCAAGCAAAGTTAGGAGTCAGTCAGTAGATGTAGGAGAGAAGCTCTCTACAGTAGTGTTAGTGTTCCTCCAGGATTTATTTATACACTTTTTGATTGCGGGGAGGTTCCAAGATAATTTTTTTCCCAAGTTTTTTGCACACAATAAATTACTTTAAGAATTTGTCGTATTTAATTTGTTTTATAAATCTTTTAAACCATTCCGGTAATTTCCTTCCCTTACAATAATTATACTGTGGAGAGAAATTTTATTTATAAGGGTGGGTTGGTTTGAGGTCGAGATATATGTCACTATTGTATATATTTTCTGTTTTTTTTTTAATTCTAATTTCAATTCGGAGATGCAAAATAAATTTTTGAATATTATAACTCCACGATCCTAATTACCATCCCCGATGACCAAAGGGGTGAGAATCGTTTTTCGTCCATTGCTGATAGTAAAAAAAAATGTCTACGTCTTTACCATTGAACTTCACCCCTGTGACATTTTGACTTGATTTGCCTGTGTTACTACCGCAGAAGAAATTTCACTTTACAATAATTACAATATTGGAAAACCCAGAAAAACATTGAAATGTTATATTATAGCTATCCACAACAAGCTAAAAAAATGTTCCTCTTAATTTCCTACTACTTTGTGGTGTACTGAATTTGGGAAAATAATTTTTTATTTACCAAAGGGCGGATTTTACTATGCCCCACGGAACCTCTCGTTTGAGGTATCCAGGCTATCCCAAGCTCTAGTCTGATTTACTTATTGACTCCTGAGCTTCCCTTCACACCCCATAATACTCATAGTCCAACAGAGGTCGGTGAACAGGTAGAAATGAAAAGGTTAAATTATCCTGCAGGTACGAAAGGTGGAATAATTCGAATATCTCATTCAAATTAAATATAAATGCTTAATATTTATTGCTATTCTCATCATATGGAAAAACTTATCACGATTTGTATAACACTTCAATTTTGAGTGGTTTACCTCGGGAGTCGGGAGCTATTTTACTTTCTATCTCCAGCAACGACACATCCATATAATGTATAACTCATCCCGGAGAATGTAATGGGACTATACACCGATTCCTAATTCACTTACCATTTTCCTTTTGGCTCACCATTTATTTATTCATGCTTTTAATTTTTTGTCTCTTATGTACAAAGTTATATATAAACTTGCAATTGAAACTAAAGCAATAACTCTGTAATTTATCACAAGAGGCTCGGATATTGTACATATAAAATAAATGGGAGCGTGGGAGGATGTATTCGAGATATAAGAATCAACTTCATTTGATTGTAGTTTCCTATTTTAATACATATCAGAGCTATTTCATTCCATCAGCTGATTTACTTTCCCTCTCTTCACTATACTATACTTGGAAATTCCTACCCTCTCATTTATATTGTATCTACTCTAACCCAACTAAATAACTCAAATCCGGAACTTTCCTTGAAAATTCTCTTGTGTTTCTTATTTGCATGTACCCTTTTATACTCTCATGCCATAGGTACGAGCAAGGGCTAAGTTTTCTACAAATAAATGGCAATGCTAAAAGTTATAAAATTACTTCCTAACTTAAACGTATCTATGTGGGACTAATTAATGTAAATTCCACTCACGATTCACTTCATTGAATAATGCAAAGGAGAATGTATGTATATTATGTACACACATGAAAATAAGTATTACATAATAAAAATCCAGTGTAAAAACAAATTGAAATTACATACATATATTATTTATAGAAATAAAAATAACTTTCCCAAATTCCAACTCACTCACTCACTTCTGACACTAAACCAAATCCTTTTAAGATCCCTACAAAAATTCCTTTAATAATGGAGACTAATAATTCATACAGAAAGAGCAGGATATTAATTCATACTAAAATTCATTTTAAAGATTTTCTCACCAGCTTCCTCCTCTACTTTCATATTCCTACTAGTAAAAGTATAAGGTCGGGAGAAATGGGATAAAAAACCTTGTCCTTGCAAAAACTTATCCATACTCTCCTCTCCCTATTATTTTGTAGCCCTCTTTTGTGAGACACACTTATATATTGACAGGGAGAAAAAGTTTTTTCCAATCATTTCCCTTTGTACCTCCACATCCGTCCCGGATGAAAAGGCACAACAACACAGGTGTGGGCTACAAAAAATATACCAGAGCTTTTAATTCTATAAATGCTATAAATGTAAAAACGTTGACACAAACAAAATGTTTTCTACGACTTCTACGTAAGATTTAAACATAATGTCGTATCCACGTACATAAATATAGAATTAAAAGAAGAAAATAAACAAATTTAGAGAAACTTATAATCTCACACTCCACCTATTTATCATGTATTTTTCTTAAACTCTTTTCCCTAACTTGAGACAACTTTTGCAAGGAAATCAAATTTTTTTTTGGGGGAAGGGAAGCAGAAAGAGAGAAACTATGTGACCAAAAGCCATGGGAACTCACAAACTTCCTCTCTTAATCACCGACGAGAGGGTGACTTTGTGAGGAGAGAGAGAAAGAGAGAAATAGAGCTCGAATTTTGTATGTATAGTAAATGGTGTACAAAACCATAAAAAGAGGAAATTACTATTTAAATACTTTGAATGAAAACGAGTCACTAGGGATCAATAATTCTTGGACTTGTCTCAGACACTTTAAAAATATGTTGTAGTTTTCTTTATTAAAGTATATACGTCGTTTAAAATAACAAGAGAGAGAGAGAGAGAGAGAAAAAGGGACTAAGTGAGTCAGAGAGAGAGATGAGAATCAAGATCTGGCCTATCCTTATATAATAATAAGAAAAACAAAAGAAGGCTTTTCTAATCATATCAAGTTCTCTCCCCTTTCTATTATTTCCTTCTCTCTCTCTAAAAGTATACACTTTTTCCTCTCTCTCTCTCTCTCTCCACCCAGAAATGAGCTGGAACTGGGTTAAAGATGTAGTTGTAAGATGCGGGAAGGGAAGTTGTCCTTGTATTGGAGGACCAAAATATTCATATTTTCTCAGACTTTTCTTTTACTTACTCCTCTGGAACAAAATAGACTAAAGTTTCCTCTTATTTCCCCACTTTCACCCCTCCACCCACACACCGTCTCTTTCTTATGCAAAGACACTTCAAGGTCTCAACGTTTATAGCTAATTCCCTTTCAATTCTATACATTTATTGACGTTCTTAACATATTATTAGTGGAGTGCCTCGTCCTCAACTTTCTTTTTCCAACGTATCTTCCACATAGGGCTTAAATTTCCCTGACTAGTCATTATATATAAGTATGACTGAATTTCCAAGATCCAGCAGTTTCTTTTTTTATTCCAAGGGGATACACCTGATCTGTCTTGGACATGATGGAGTTTACCGTGGATTTTTTACCGGAATTTATTCAGTATTAAAAAATAGGTATGGGTAGTATATAGGAAAAAAAGACATGAAGAAAAACGGTCTAATTTTAGATATTAAGGGAATAAAATTACCGGAGCTGGAGAAAAAGTTGTAAAAAATAAAAAAAAAAAGTGGTTATTTTTTTTTTTACTATATTAATAAATTATTTATTTCCACCTTTATTCTTGGACCCGCACCACATAAAGTCAGTAAAAGGCTGTAATAATGAAGATCAAAGCAGGGGAGAAAAACTATGGGAAGGTATAACTATAAAACACGAGGAGAATGAAACCTCCTCAAATGCTTCTCAACTATGAACTGACTCTTTAAAAGTCCTCATTATCATCCTTGTGTTAATTGTGTAAACAATTATTATTATTGGGGAAGATTATTACTTATGAGGACATCTGCCTCAGCCCAATCTATACGCACTGGATTATCCACAAATAATAGTAGATTGTAATAAGTGGTGTGTGGTAACATGAGAATGTTGGAGATATATTAGAGGGAAACCATAATAATTGCACCCACGCTCCATGCACCGCTCCGACAAATTCTCTCTCCTTTTTCACAAGATAAAGCACTATAGACTATTTATTTTGGTTGGATATAATTTGCTCCGACATAGGCTCCTCTCATATGGCTCATTTCCTTTATTATCAGCCCGCGGCTCATTCCTCTTTCCTCGAGTTTATAATCGCACTTTTTTATATCATAACAATATCATTGGCACATATGTACCTCACTTATTACTTATATCTCTATAGCTATATCAATTTTTACAACCTGCTCTTATTCTCGCTCTTCCTCCTCTCTGATGCAATTCATTACAAGATAGACCTCGACTCTGTGAGAAGGGGGGAATTCAATTACATAGTTGTTGAAAACCAGGGAAGATGATGAAGTCCTTGGAGAGATATGAGAGAGATAGATATTTATCTGAGCAAGATTTTTTATGTCATTGGCTAAATTACCTGATTTGCTTCATCATATATCCGTTCTAATTGCCCCTTTTGTCTCCAACACTTGAATAAACATATATAAAAGTCAACATAGCACAATCCATTTAAATGTTTTTCTCTGCCTTTTCCCATACTATATATATACTAAAAGCAATTCTTTTAGTGCAACACCCGCAATAACAAGTTTATCCAGTTTATTTATGTAAAACTTATGCAACTCATACTGCATAGTTAAAAAGTAATGGAGGAAAATTTTACATGTTCAATTTATACATATTCAATAAGTTTTGTGTTTTAAAGACGACAGAAAACGGCGAGAATTGTGCTAAAATTCCAAGTACATACGTGAATAATTCTAGTAATAAAAGTTTTGAATTGTTAATGTCCCCAATATATGAAAATGTACATGAAAATTTTTGGAATAGCTTGGTATACGCAGTAAGAGCTTTCATGTAACGCTCCTTGTCGGCCGACCTTCCTCCAAAAATGGACCGGAATATGTTGGAGTCTCGGTGGAAATTTTATTTCTGTATCTGTGCTATTTACAATTGTATAGTGACAAGATATTTCCGGAACATTTTGTCATCCGACTGTTGTACAATTAAGCTCTCCATAGTTTTGCCTGTTGTGTCAGCATCCATAAATTATTATATAGAAATTTATATGTAGGGAAAGAGCATGAAATTTTGGCATCATCCTCCCTATCCCCGCTTCATACCAACCTACTATCACAATTTGTTGGATAAAATGGCTGTATATACCGTAGGCTTGCCTACATAATAATAAGTTACACTGTCATGTACCTTCCGCTTTGAGGTTTTAATAATATGGACACGGAAGCTTTAAAAAAAATATTTAGCTGTAAAAATGTAGAATGCACTATTGTGCACCTTGGGGGGTCTTAGACTAACAGAGCTACACACATAGACGAAACACAAAGAAAAAATCTCATTCCTATCTTAAAGCATAGGAATTTTATTCTTTGATTAATCGTCCGGCTTATCTCCTTCCCTTAAAAGGAAAAATATATGTAGAGCTAAGGAGTGAAAAGTAGCTATTTGAAGAGGATAAGTGGTCCGTGACGATCAGATAAATTCCTCTCAAATTTCAACGCACTTACAAAAACGTCTTTTACACATAAAATTTTCATCCATACATTTTTTTAGAAAAATTTTAAAAATTTCTAAATTCAATTTAATTCCTTAACGATTTTTGCTATTTTCATATGGACACGTAGGAAAAAAGTCCTTGATGATTCACAATGAGGCTGACCTTAGTACAATAGAAAACATTATGGAAATAAATCCTCAATTTCCCCTGTTTTCATACGTGGAAATATTCATTCATTAAAATTGGTGGAAAGAAACGTTTATTTGAGGGAAAATATAATAAATATGATCTTGATCAAGTCACACAACTGAACTGAAGGAGAATTCACGAGAGAGAAATTATACCATTAAGTGTTTTAGCTCCATATACTGTTTCTCTCACAGTGTGTAATAAATGCTATACAATACATATGCGCCCATCATTTTAGTAGGAATCGTAGAAGCAGGTCTAACGTTTCTAGTGAGAAAGTGCTTTGAGTGTGGCGTGTGTGGTTTTCAAAGTAGTGATACAAAATAATTTACAGACGGAAGGAGGATATCGTGGGCTAAAGTGGAAAAGGGGCCATAATTTTTGTAACGTTATGGGAAAAACAAAATTATAGCCCCTTTTGCACTTTAGCCCACGATATCTGCTACTTTCCCAAGGTTTTCTCCCTACCATAGTGTTTTTAATATACTCAAGAGTTTTAGTTCTACAGATGCAAGCATTTATTTATATTTAGTTGTTATAGGAGGAAGGAATACATTGGAATAGTTCTGCTCTCCCTCCTAGAAATAATGGTATGACCGGACGGAGAAAGGTTGAAAGTTGTCTTGTTGTTCCATGGAATAATATCGTTCAGCTTATGGTTCCATGGCATCTTTCATCCAACTTTGTTCTTATACGTGGTATTTTCTATGCAGTAGAAAAGATGAGAGAGAGAGAGAGAGATAGTTTTTCCCTTTTGATTCATCCCTAGAGTGTATAACGTAATTGAACAAGTCCTTTTGGTTGTTAGGATGTCATCGTAATAAAATGAAATTTCCGTCAACCGGATTCTTCATACTAACCTACAAATAATGCTCTTCTAACATAGACATTTCTATGTACTATACGTAGTAGTATTTATATCATACACTAAAAAGCATATGCTTTTCTCTCACCTGTCCTCCTCATATATATTTTGCCCCCTCCTTCAAATCCAGAGAATATATAGCTTTACCAATCAACCGATCCAGAATTCTCTTCAAGAATCCTCCCCAACATTGTCTTTCATGAGCCAATGCCCCATAATGTAATGTAAAAGTATAGAAATGTATGCAAGGAGGAACGTATTTTATATATAAAATCCATTATTTTTCTTACCCAGTTCATCTACAGTAAAAGCGTGTAGAAATACTTTGAAGGACAAACCCTAAAACATGTAGTACTTTTGTAAGTCTGTGTGTTACATGAATTTATATATACAAATCTCTATGGCCCTGGAGCATATATATGTAGCTCAATGTAAATGATGGAGGAGTGTAGATCTGCGTATAAGTTGGGAATCTTATTTCAAGTGTAGGGAAATAAAGTGTATGGGTATAAATTAGGTAAGGGTGTTTCCTTCCCTTGCTTATTCTTTGTCTCAAAATACATACATATATAAAATTATTATCGAATTGGAATCCTGAATGGCCAATGATCTAGGGAAATATAACTCTCCTTTGTTATGGATACAGGGGTACAGGTTGTAGGAGAAAGCCTTTTATTTCTATGCACCCGCATCATCCTTTCCCTAGTATTTAATTGAACAGAAGGAGGAACAAGAGAGCGATAACTACAGGGGAAAGTTTTAGTCTCTACAGTACATTTGAAAAGGACAGTGTCTTGGAAGGAACCGCAGCCTTTTATTAGGGGTAGCGAAGTTCCCCTAACGCGATGACCCCAACATTTTCTCAACAAGACTTAACGGAAAATCATTTTCTCACGAGGAGATTCTTCTCCACGGCGTCCGTCCTACATGGTCTCATATGTAAAAATGAGATCATTGCTAAAAGAATTTGAAAGCTTTTTAAAGAGGATTTTTTTTCAAGGGTAAAAACTATAAGTCTCTTTGGGCTGTAGCTCTTCCCATATGCAATTAAAGGATCAAACTGTATTATGCAGAATATTTTGACTCCTGAATGCTCTCAGGAATCTGCGTCGCAAAGACGGTTCTTGTAAATTCAGGAAAAACTTTGCTCAGGTTCCTCAAATTTTTTCTAGATATTTTCAAGGGAAAATTTACTTGAAAATATACACACTTTTTTTAAAGGAAAATTGTTCAACTTTAAACATGATTGTAATTCCGGTTGAATATTTCCTTTATGGGGCCAATTAGCTCCTCCCTCATAAAGTTTAGTGAGGAGTTTTTTGAATCACTCTATGTTTACTGTTTACCCTGTATCTTTTAGATCTGAAGGTTACAACAGAACCATAGTAATGATATAAATTTATGAGTTCCAAAGTTAGAGCGGAAAAACATTTTAAGGGCTGAAGCTCATTCCTGGGTAGAGCATATCATATTTATACTAGACCTAAATTTTATCATTTTATCCTTTAATTGTGAGCTTGAACTAGGCTTAAGGTTACTTATAGGGTTTATAACATTGGAAATTTCCTTATGGGAGCTTTCAAATCCCAGGCATTCACATAAAAGGACCTCATTGTCCGGTAAATATTGCTGGCGCACGGACTGATAAGTAGTAAAAAAAAAAAAAATTAAAATGATTCCCACTTTTCCACACTCAAAAATGTGGCTATTAATATCAAAATTAAAATCTTACATCCAAGTTTTATAAAATACATAGAAATTTTCCATATCAATCAAATTAATCATTGCTTTAATTAGTAAAAGTTACATATCTGCACATTTTACCCACACATTTTCAACCCAGCCTTTCATTCTTCTCGTAATGAAGGAATTAAGAGGGTGCTACTTCTTAAGCGTAATTTTACCCTAACCTCTCTTCAGTACTTGGTTGAGCTTGGTTATAAGCCCTGGGAAAGTATAGCTCCGTACCATGTGGAGCGTTCAAATCTTTGCGAAGCACAGGGATTTTTTCAAAGGGAAATAACCAAGTAGCGTCTATACAGTTGTGTTTTCATTATGCAAAAGATGCGGCGAACCATGGCCATGAAGGCAACTAGTTCTTTCAATCTAGTCTCGTTATAGTGTTATCTCAGGGGGAAACGTGTTTCAAGCCTCTGTAAATTCAGTAAGGCGTGTGAGTGTGTCTGTGTACGAGTACGAACATGTGTACATTTTTACATTATACATTTCTCCAAAAAATATACAAAATTAAGTATAAGCTTTACCTTTTTGCTCTATTCAAATGTGTTCAACTCCATATTTGCATACGTGTGGTGCTTTCAAAAAATTCAATCTCCATTTTTTAAAAGTTGAATAATTTATTCATAGTAGTTGCTTTTTTTCATTTACATAGACATTATATAGATTATGTAATTTCCCTAACAATAATAAATACTAATATGTCTGTCTGTAAACATATGACAATATTTTTAAAACCATTTAATAATACGAAGATCGACCAAAAGATATTCTGGTACAATAATAATTATTTGCTAGAAATAGAACTGATTCAGAAGAAAAAAACTGCGTTCAAAATATACATTATTATGTTTTTATAGGAAAAAATCGTTCAAAATAATATAAATGTTTTTATAGGAAAAAATGTACGTGCACAAAAATAGTACTCTGGCAAGTCTTTTTTTAAGCGGTTCTATCTCTCACTACAACATAACCAAAATATCATGACTTTTACTTTTGCTAGACTGACTCTGAGCAATTTATATAGCTTGAGTAGATTATATTAAAGAGATACTCCTCTTTCCTTACAAGAATTAACATTTACCACACTGCTCTTCCTCTCATTTTAACAGAAGAGCAACTCTTTTGAACTCCAGTCAATGCTCAAGGGTGATTCCAAGAGTTTCCAATGGAAATTAAAAGTTTAGAAGAAACCTCGCTATTATACAATATACATAATACTTGAGAATATTATTGTTGTGGAGGGGGAGAGAGAAGAAGAGTCAGCATATAGGAAAAGTGCCTATCCTTATCATAAGTTTGTGCGTCTCCTGTGCGTTTCGGATTGTATATATGTGTGTTCAATTCATCTCTCAACCTAAAATACACTGACAATGAGATGGATTAGATGTTAAAATTCCCCTGCACTGAATAACGTTAGAAATGTAAATAGCATCTCATCTGTGGATACAGATGAGTTACATTTTATGTTGAAAATACTAGTACTATTTCCTCATATCCCACCCTCTAGAATGTATGTGTACAAGTTCAAATGGGAATTCCAAATTAAATAAATGAATAAATTTATACATCCATGTATAAGATCAAGAGATGAATAAAACTTGAATTTCTTCTGCTTCCTTCCACCCATAAAAGATAAACTTGGCTGGGGAGAGGTAAATATAAATTCATGCTGGTAAAGAATTGGAGGTGCTTGTATAGAATATTATTTACTTTTAGAAATAATACCCGTTTTTCCAGGCAAACGTTATTAATATAGTGAAGGGGGAAAGAGGAAAGTTGTCAGTTTTAATTTACCATTAATTTTCTACAAATAAATAAAAACCACGTGGAGGTAGTTTTAATCCTGGGAAAATTGTCCTGTACCCTAAAAATGTTGGGGATGAGGACCGACGGGAACAAGGGGATTTGTGATAAATTAAAATAGCTGTATCCTTGACATTTAAAGAGGCATCGGAATGATGTAGTATAGTTTCAAAAGCTGAAAAAAATGGCTTTCAAAATCCTCATTGCTCAACATCAACATTGTACCACTTCACTAGACAAAGTTGTGGGGCACCGATGAGGTGAGGAATTGGCGAATTTCAGGCCTATCCCATCAAATTACGACCAAACCAAGGCTCACGCAGAAATTTGCTAGCACGTATTTGAAAGAGCTGGAAAAGAGCTTTTGAAAGAGTCCCTACTTGTAAAAATCCGAGTGTTACATGAAGTGAGGTCCCATTGTGAGTTTTACGCTTGGTTGTTATTTGTGTAGTGATTTCATGAGAAAATCAAGCGGAAAAAATCCTTATTCTTCTACATATATTATGTGTTTACTCTTGAAAGAGAAAAAAATTAGAGCTATCACAACAGATATCAATTGGAAGGTCAAGAGCTGAATTTATTCAGTGTGTCATAATGATAAAATTGGAGCTGGAAGAGGGATTTTTGGGACCATAAGAACAGATTCGAGATAAAATCATCATATGAGTGAAAAGAGTGAGGAGTTTTATCCTTATTCAAGAGCAGAATCAGAGATAGGCTTTTAGATGACATTTCTTCTTCCTCATAGTCGCCCTTTATCGTACTTTGGGAATGAATGAGTGAGAGCGACAAGGGAAAATAGCAAGTTAATTTCTATCCTTGCATTCCCTTCAATACAATTCCATCTCTTTCTCACGATCACACGTACTACAGTAGGCTCTTCCATACTCATTCGAATCGATCACTTTAAGTATGAATGAAGAAAGCTCTCACTATTACTTTCTCCTTTATTTTTGCCGAAATTCTAGTATGTAACTATACATGAAAGTTTTCTGTACGTATGTTCTTGTGTAATAAGGTAAAGGTTTCACACCTAATTTTCTCTAGATAGTATTTGTACTTGAACAGAAAAGGCTGACTGGCTGACTGAGAGAGAGTGAGAGAGAGAGAGAGAGAGAGAGAGAGAGAGAGAGAGAGAGAGAGAGAGAGAGAAAATAGAAAAAAATATGTAGCCCTTTGGTGGAAATGAGGATAGGATTCCATTTCGTCATCCTTGAGTATGAAGGATGGGCAGGTGGGGGAAGAAATAGACGGATGAGATACATTCTTGGAAAAAAATTCTTATTATCCACCTCACCCACAAGCTCTTACTAAACTAAAATGCTCAAGTCAACCCGAGAGATATGGATCCTTTTTCTTGTCAATTTCTTCCTAATGTTTTCATTTTATCATTTAATCCATGTTCTTCTGCACATGTAAGCACAACAAATCCAAATATTGTTTTCAAGACAGAGAGAGAGAGAGAGAGAGAGAGAGAAAACAAGGAAGATAAAAAAAAGGCTTTAGTTTTACTCACAGAGACTTTACTTGTAAACAATTTTTTTATCCAAGGAAATAATTCGTCATTTTGTCAAGATAATATGAAGAAGCTTTAAAAAAAATCAGAGGATTTCACAAGGATCATCTTGTATATATATGTTCCATAGTAAAAAAAATTGTTCCATTTAATTTATATAGGGAACATAAGTGTGTGTAAGTGTATTATCTTGTATACATTTTTGCAATGTTGATTACAATTTTGTTTCACACATACTCAAAGTGCCCGGGGAACGTTTGTGACTGGGACATTATAGGAGAGAGTTGCTGGATGGAGGAAATGTTTTTTAGCACTGTACAAGCGACACTCTCTGTTTGAAGCAATTGGCTATGTGATTCGATTGTCGAATTTGTAGAATGTGTGTGACGTGATGGTAGGAAAAAGCTACTCATTCACAAGATATTCATATGTATGGAAATAGTAAGTTTTTATATGTGAGAGAGCTATATTTGAAACCTTCTACCTATCAAAACTCTCCTCATCCTATGTTTAACACTCACTCGGAGTGTCAGATGGCTGGTACATAGAATGCTCTCTCTCTTTCTTCCGTACTCGTCGCACGAACTAGAGGCTTGTCCCATCATATTTGGGAAATAGGTAGTATACAAGTTTTTCAAAGTGACTTCCCTCCTTCCTTTACTTACATATGAATCCAAAGACCTTACAAATACACACACACACATACACACACACACGATAGTACTCCTAATAATAACAAGCAATATTGAATTGGAAATTGGAAATTCAACAGGGACATGCATAACACAAGCATTTTTGATATGAGATCCCTTTGATTGATTTATAAGGAAAAAACCGCACCTTCTTCTATCAAAAAAAAATGCCAATGTATCAGGCAATGCATGATATGCAACAATATATATGAAGGGTTTAGAAACAAATCGGACTCAATCTCCGTTTACCAATGTTTTACAGGAACGCTTAAAAACTGGCATTTTTATCAAGAATTTTCTAGAGATTCAAAATTCTGAAAAAATATGACTTATTCTTTTTTGACACTAAACATAGAAATAGCTCGTAGATGTAAATAGCTGGATATCTATTGGAATCAGCCACATATATAAATATTACCCAAATAAAAATGTACCACTTGAAATATACAGAGACTTGAATTCAACAAGCTGATGAGGATGTTAAAAGAGAAAAGCAAAATATTTACAACCCTTGTATTCATATCTTTCTTTAAAAAACAATAGTATATAGAATGGATGAAGTATACTCTGATATCCAAGTTTTTTCTAGAATTTCCTACAAAATTTAGATTACCGAAGGTTTGTAATATCAAGAGAAATATCAAGTATAAGGGGATCATAGAAAATCCTCCACCATCATCCTCCCTGGAAACAAATTTGAAGTGAAAACTTCAAATATTGTAATATATAAATATTTCAAACGTGCTAAAAATCAAAATTTTGTAAAAGTCCTGTCTCTCCGGGCAAATATGATGTCAATAGTAAATAAATAAATATTTCCTCTCTCTCTCTCTCTCTCTCTCTCTCTTTCCCTCGATATAAAATAGCATCACGAAAAAATTGAACTTACACCGTTTTGATTCTCAACCCGTCATATACTATAGCCCCAATACTCACGCACCTAATGGACCAATGCAGTGTACATGCATATCACAGAGAGGGTGACATTAGTAGTTGAAGCTCTTCTATGAATGTGTCTCTTTTGTACGTATAGGCATACATTACTTGAAAATTTAGAAACCAGATGCTTTTAAGGAAGGAACCTTTGAGCAGTGAAGCATGACCGAATCACGGTGATGATGACAAAATAAATTTCCTTCTAAGGAGTCAAAGCCGTCCTCTCGTCATAGTCAGAGTGTCATTCTGTGGTGTAGAATATGCTTTTACAAATGCCTTTCCTCATGTGGTATGTGGTGGAGGAGGAAGAAGAAGGAGAAAAAAAAAGATGAAAAAAACTCAAAAAACTTTTCTTCATACTTTCATTTGAACCTCCTCAATGTTTGCACACATACCTATACTACATATGTGCTCATGGGTTAAGCTAAAATTGGTGTAAAGTGAGATTGGAAATTTCAAGAATTATTATTCAAGGAAAAAAAACTCATATATTTATCCCTCATCACTTGGTATGAATAGGCATGGAATGCGAGTGAGGTAGAAAAATTTTAAATGTTTATATATACTGTCGAACCTACTGCTGTGACCGTATATAAACATGAAAATAGTATCATTTGTAACTTGGGAGCATGTATGTACATATGGAAGCCTTTCCTATTTTACGTATGTGCATACCAAAACACTCATGTATCAATATACAAAGTACCCCTCAAACATGGATGCCTTGACATTGCAAAGAACTTAACTACACTTGTAAGCGTCCGACATTTTTTCCCATATGCTGTGTGCTAAAAACGTATACGCAAGGAATTTCTCATGAATTCTCCCGCCCACCATTTTACTCTCGAATTAAAAATCGCCTTTGATTGCATATCCCAAGCCTCTGGCTAACCAACTGACATCACATCCATTGATAATCCAGCCGCGTACAGAGCTTATAATAACTTTGGTCCGTCCACTCAAAACACTCACTCACAAATCTCACTATTTTCCATCATATGGGAAAATTCTACATATAGCACGAATGCGAAAATAATCATTTTATTTCCATACTCCAACATTTGAAGGCTGGACCTCGAATTTTACATGTAAATGTTTAAAATATTGCAAACATTTTGTAATTCTTTTTCCTTTCATATATTTTATTATGGTAAAATTTTCAATATTATTTTTCATGAAGTTAAAAACCACTGACTATGTACAAAGTATTTCTCCATATTTAAAATGGTCAGAGTCAAGAAGAAAAACTTCATTTTAAAATGTCACCAGTAATGCCAAAGTTTGCAAATTCTGCAACCCCCCAAGCCAATTTTTTTCAACTTTATACCCGAAAGGAAAAATTTGAGCAAAATTTCACCATCCAAGCTCATAGTCAGCGATATAGTAAGGAAGGACCAAAAGAGTTATAGACGAAACTTTGGAAAACTTTGGAGTCATTTCACCCCATTTCATACAGAGCTATTGAGATAAAAAAAAATATGACTATAGTGATACTTTTAAAAGATGTATAAGGTCAATGAGATTATCAGCTACCCTTAACCTTGAGTTCAATGATTCCAAGTTTACCAAAGTTGAGCCTTTGAAATTTTATAGAAAAACTGACCTACTACAGTAGTTCTTCTCTATCCGTTTAAAATCAAATAAAAACTCATATTGTATTCTCACTATAAAATTTGACTTGCAAACTTTCTCGTTCAGTTCAATGCCGGGGCATTGCGAACTCATTGGGTGGAAAAAATGTAGTGTTGTCCCGCCTGAAATCCTCCTACTCCACTAGCTATGTTAGTGGAAGGGTAAATTTTTGCCAAAAGATTGGCTGAGCTAAATATTTTAAGATATTTTGGTTTGGAGTAGCATTTTAAAAAAAAAAACTTTTCCAAAACTTCCCTTTCAATCAAAACTAAAACCGCACTAAATGTTTTTCTAGGTTAGATGATTCACGTAATAATTTCCTACACCAAAAATATAGGAACTTGCTTCTTCTTGATGAAGGGCAAGTTTGTGCATTGTCATATACGTAGAAAGTTCATAGATACTAGGAAAGCTTATTCGTAGCCTTTGGATGTTACATATTACGTATATAAAGGGAGAAGAAGAGGAGAGATAGAGTGAGAGTGTTGGAAGGTTCTCCCCAAAAATAGTCGGTAGAAATTGATGGTTTTGGTGTGTTGGAGTAAAATATTATTTAATTCTTGGTGTAACTTTTGGATTGTGCGAAATTCCATGTAAATATCCAAGGAGAAAAGCCAATTGGCCGTATTTCAAAAGGAATTATTCATGAAAAGAAACTTTTTCCCCTGTTTTCAAGATGAGTGGAATGGGAGCCACTAAAACCAATCCAAGCAAACAAAATTCAAAGCAAAACACTTTTAAGGTAAATTCTACGCCTCTTTCCCTTCATCGAATTTGTCTTGAGTTTTCACAAGTCAGTTTCTTCTCTCCCCTCTTCCTTGGGTTTTCTTCATCTTATATTTACATACATGCAAGCACACTGTATAGAGCTACCATAATATCTACTCCTTATAATATTTACTATACTTCCAAGCGGAAACATTACATTTAGCTAATTTCCTATCTATTCACACAACTATACATACACACCCACTGAGTGAGAGAAACTCCTTCCTACTCACCCTCATCACCCTTTACACTCTATTAGAATTTCTTTGAAAAATAAAACCTCTAGCCTAAAATTTTCATGGAGAATATATATAGTATATCCCCACATATATTATTATGTAATTCACTAGAATTTATGACTATTATTATTTCATCTTTTAGTAGAGCCCCTGTAGTACCAGTAGTTCACCCCTGTAGTATATGTCCCTTATTCAATGGAATATTGCAAATTAAATGCAGTTTCCAAGTCTCTCCCATCAATACCTCTCAAAAGATGTTACAAATATTTTTTTGACTTTATCCCCACTCTCCCTCCTCCTTCTTCCCATATCCCACACATATGCATATTTTGATTTCCATAATATGCCTCCCCTGAATAATATTTATTTCAAAGGGACTCAATAAAACGTGTGGCTTCAATGTAACACAAACGTTTATCAAAGACAATTTTTCATTTGAAGTTTTCCATGCATAATTATTGATTTCCCTGCGGTAATAAAAGGAGATATGAGGGAAGGAGGAAAAGGGGCTAGTAAAAAGTGTTAATTAATTAATTTTAATAATTATCATATCTTTCCCTGGGAAAAGTCCTGAATAATACATAAAGCTTCTTGTACCTCTCCCTTCTGTCCATCATCAACTGATGGATGACGAAACCCTATGCT
This sequence comes from Spatulosminthurus flaviceps, assembly GCA_034693705.1. Lineage (NCBI taxonomy): Eukaryota > Metazoa > Arthropoda > Collembola > Symphypleona > Sminthuridae > Spatulosminthurus > Spatulosminthurus flaviceps. The sequence goes on along the minus strand of JAQFXU010001630.1, from coordinate 6,303 downwards.
TTTCCATAAGATTAATTAAGAGATGTTCTGTATACTAGTAGTCAAGAAAGATAAGGATCTCGAGAGTAGTAGGGAAAAATATTCTGCATACTTGAGTATTTATTTACATGGACGTACGTATAGGAAAACTGGAAGATCGGGTGAGAGAATTAGAAGAGTCAGATGCTGTAATTTGTAGGAGCGTACTTAAGTAAAACAGGTGATAAGATCCATGTTTGTCATACAAACTCACAAGAGGAATAAATTTTCCAAAGGAGAGAAAACAAAATGGCCAAGCTCAATGGTGACAACAAGATCACTGAATTTAAATGAGTGATGCGGGAAACGTGTACTAGGATAGTTAATTATCCTGCAAATCTTTCCATATAAAATGGAAATGAAGTTTTTACAAGTACATACACACTATTAAAAGCCCTAGTCTCTACAATACCAATTCAAGTTACACTCAAATTTCAAGTGACTCTTCCAAAAAAGGGGAAAAAAATCTACATAAGGTCTGAGACACCGAGTCGGGTGTACAAAAAGAGTGACGGCTGAAAAGTAAAAGAGTAGAGAATCTTTTATGGTGTTAAAAAAATCAAACATCTCACTTTCTGCTTACACCTCAAAAAAAAAATAGCTACAGTGAAAAAGTGTACAACCGGTGTTAAGTAACTCTGGGAATTCAAGTAGTAGGAATAAGGACAGAGACGAATAACTGGAAGCCTGATGAGAATTCCTGAGACTATGTAGTGAAAGTCAAGATGTGAGAGTAAATGTAAGATAGAAGGGGGGAGATGAGAGAGAAAGGATGAAAAGACAGAGGATGTAGAGATGGACAAGTGAGAGAGAAAAGAGAGAGTGAGAGAGGAAAACTTGAGGACTATGAGGTGACACGAGTAAACGTGGATTCACTTGACATATACATGCGTTACATTAGTCAGTGGAAATGTCAAACTTTCTTTACCCTCGACTACACTTGGAGCTATCACATCTTGATAAAGAGTTACAAGTTTTTACCTCAACAGCAAAAGACCATTAGGAGGAGAAGGAAGAAGGTAAAAAGAGGGAAATCAAATGAGTTGTGTAATGGTTTGGGGATATAAAAGTGGCTTTGTCCTTTTTGTAAAAAGATAAAAGTCATTGATTACATTGAGAGAGTGAAGGAGATAGGGAGGAAGTTGAGAGAGAGAGAGAGAGAGAAAGAAGAGTAGAAGGCCATAGATTAATAATAGCAATAATATTATTGTTCTTTGCTCACCTGTGGACAAAGCGCTTGTTGCGCTGCTCCTCCTCCTCCTCCTGATAAGTTATTCGAGACTAGCGGGAAAATGGGTGAGGATGTCACTTTATTATGCAATGTGTCGTAGAGTTCAGTCACCTCCCCCAAATGATTTCGTAATTTTAAAGGTCTTTTGGGTGAGGCTGAGCACACAACATTATTAGGGATGACAATAGCATAGGAAGAGGGTGGGGGAGGGATGTTGTTAATTCCGGGAATTTTCTCTCCCGTTGTGGTTCCTGTGGTAGGAGAAGTTGTTCCTGTTGTTGCTGTTGTTGCTGTTGCTGTTGTTGCTGCGGAGTCAATAGGATTAGTAGCTAATTTAGAGTTGGAATTATTGGCCAGAGAAGGGGTGGAATTGGCTGCATTGATTAGAGGTAGCGGAGCTTGACCTCTACTGTCACTCTGACTTTGACCCAGCTTGGGTCTTTCTACTAACTCCTCCGCCACTTTGTTATTGTTGTCACTGTCCGTCACAACTGAGCCACTAGCAGAGCTACGTTTGTCTTTCATTTCGTCGGACGTCGGACTGAGACTAAATAGAAAGTATTTTCAGCCACCGACTCACTCACTCTCTCTCTCTCTCTCTCTCTCACACAGAGTCAGGGAAAGAAAGAGAGTGAGAGGGAAGTCGAGGAGTCGTGTAAAAATGTTCCTGAGAATGTCCTCCAGTTTCCTCCCCATCCTTTTTGCAAAATCCCTTGCATCCAACCACCACATGAGAAGAAAAACCCAGTGGAGGCAAAGTGTAGGAGAGACTATACTATATTGGGGAATAGAAGATGAGCGTATCGTGGAAGAACGGTCCTTGTGGCAGAGGCAACTCTCACACTAAAAGTAAGGCAGTGGAACGTAGGAGGCTACTGGAAACGTATCTCTCTCACACTTTTTAGCCGGTCCCACTATTATTTGTCTTCCACTATTTCCCTCTTCTACTATTATAGGAAAGAGAGAGAGAGAGAAAGAGAGAAACTGTCTTATGGGTATCTTCCCTTTGAACTTCTACCTCGTTATAAACGCGCTCTCACGTACAACATAGCTCTCATTCACATTACTTCCCTACTGCTCCATAGTAGATACAACACTCCTCACCTATACAGATACACTTTCCCCGTACAATTTTTCCTACCTCTACAATAATACTTTCAATCTCTTGTCTTTCATTCTTTTTTCTACTTATGACTTGTAGAACATTTTTTTGTACCTACAAATCCTTGTACTTACTATTTAGTTAGATCTAACCTCCTCCAACCATTCAAATCTTAGTAACTTGTACCCTCTGGGTTACTTTGGCTCCATCCGTTTATATATGTAGCTGCGGGGAGAAACCGCAATAAGTAAATATAAATAAATATATTAACACTAAAGTCAAACCTTTTCCCATTCAGAGAATTCTTTTTTTTTCTTCCTAGAAACAGACCAATTTAGAAATAGAAAAAAGGGCTATTCTTCTTTATACTCAACCATGGAACTGGGCCAGTATTAATATAAAAAAATAACAGTAAGGAGAGTCAGTTTCTTCTCCTCCTCCTCCTCCTCCCTCCTCCTCATGTATAACTTCAACTCATACCCTTCAACAATAACTTATTTAACTTAAGGTATTGTACATATATATTTATCAACTACATCACTACTGGTATATTATTTGCCGTGAGAAAAAACACGAGAAAACATGTACCCCAGCACTTGCATATAAAATGTTCCTTGTTTTAGTATATAAGGAGTTTCTACATAGCTACAAAGAATTCTGAGAAACAAACAAGTCCTCTTGCAAGTTCAACACTAAACACACGGCGTACTCTTTGAGCTTTTCGCACACATAGTTGCTCAACACATAACAGTTACACACTTGTGTGAGCCCCGCCTGCACTTTCTGGAGAGCAAACCCGAAGAAAAGTGACGGGCTCAACCTCATAAATTTCCCCAACGAAATAAACATTAGGAAAAAATAAGGCAAATAATTAAAAAGCTCCTCACCCCGAAAAAAAAGCTTCCACTTTTTACCCTAGCTTATCCAATAGTACTACCATTATAAGTGTTTCATGTTAAAACAAGGATTTCCCGCTTATTATTTTTATCTATAATAATTCCTCCATCCTTTCACTCTCTACGCATCCATCTCCACATGGAATGCAACTTCACATCCTTAAATCCTTGAATAATACAGAGTTGAAAACTCCTGCTACTCTCCTAATTCGGTCTCTCCCTCGGTGTCCTTCATATAACTTGATAAGTTATATTTTCTATGGTGGTAACCGCAGCTCGGAACATTGTTCCTTTGCAAAAAAAAAGGAGAAAATAGCAAAGGTTTTTCTTCCCTGTAGAAATGTAGATAGATAGGGAGAATAATAATTATTATTATAGATTTTCCAGAAAGGTTTAGTACTTACACATATTCTTAGAATTAACGACTCATGTCATTAGGATTTTTTAAGCCTAGTAAATATATTCATGCTCCCCTTACAAATGACTTGTAGCAGCGGGGGACTCTGTAGAATGGATCAGCTTTCGAGAAACACGTGGATTTCCTTCCACCTGCCATATCAAGCCTTATAGTCTAGCCATCATGATTTAATAGCAAGGTAATAGTGTCTAGGAAAAAAATGACGGACGGAACTCCACGAGTACGAGTGCATAAGATCCAGAAATAAGTTTAATAATCACATTCTATTCTTGACTAAAAATCACTACGCACATGTTTTAGTTGGACTGTACAAAACTTACAATGTATACATTTCATGTGGTACCCTCCGATTTTAATTTAGTATGTACCGTTGGAAAGATCTGCATAGAAAAGGGTGCTTTTCAATGGTATCTACCGCATATCTGTGTGCGCCTTTGTTTTCGAGAAAAATAGTGGCAAAGATAACGTTTAAATACAGGCAAAAATGGGATATTTTATGTATCCCCAAAATTTTCCTCGTCTGTAACTTCTGGCCCCCTTAACCAATTGCAATGATAGTTAGCAGTTATGATAGAGAATAATTTGTGCTTTTAATTTGATGCGAAAGGCGTCTAATCTGTAAATCCCCGTAAGAGTTGGTGACAAATAAAGATTTTTGAATGAATTGGTTTCGTGCCAAACTGTGCCATTTTCATTTTAAGGCCCAGAAATTGTTCTTTCCATTTTAGAGATTTGAATTTCGTACACACTAACAGAGTGCATTACCAGGTTTCAGAATTGCACCCACATTAAATTTAACCTTTACCCAGACCATAAAAGGTCAGACATCAGAGTTGTTGTACCACTCGTCCTCGGGACGTCGTGGGAAGAGGACCTGGGATAAGCTCCAAGTCCAGCAGGGACCACGAGGGCAGCCCAGCAGAGGGGACCAGGAGTCCCAGCCATGAAAGAGAGTTTCAGCGTAGCATTGGTAATCTATAATACTTTTTCCGAGTACACTGACCGTTGGGAGAAATAGATTAGAATAGAAAGTGGGGAACGACAATAGAAAATTGAGGGGTCGACTGACCATTCAAGCTCAGATCTACAGACAAAATAGACGAATCTACAATTCGCTAAAAAATTTTTTGTATCATGGAAACTTGGTTGTTCAACGTAATCTATTTTTTGGAGTAGACGTACTTTTTTGTGCTATCCCAGAAATATATTGAGCAGGCAGGCCTGCCCAATATGCCAGTGCGTGTTTCCCAAACGACACAAGCGTTTAAAGGCATAAGAGTGAGGTTAGTCATATGTCACTGTTACAGTGGAGTTAATGTTATATCCCCAATGTATTGGAATGCTGTTGCAGTACAGATTATAGGTTTTGTTCATTCTGTAGCCTATAATCCCCGCTCTTTTGTTGTGTTATATAGTTTTCATGCAAGCAGCTGCTGATAACAGCAGCTCGTATTCTTTGGAAATTGCAAAAAGGTGACACTGGCAAATGCATAATACACTGATGTTTAGCGACCATGGGTTAATTTGTTTGGAATTTAATTTCCTGAACATCTTATGCTGTGGGCAGTTGTAACGGAATTGATGGATTCGCTATAATGAGAACAAAAAATATGCATTATAAACTTGTGAATTGTTGAAGAAGCCTTCTAAACTATTACAAGGTTTTACATTAATGCTGTCCATTGTTTCTGACGTACCACAATATTCTGGAATGGAGCAATATCAATGGATACTTCTAAGTCCAGAATAACTACAATAATAGAAGGTTCAAGGTTTAATTTATACCTCGAACTAGGATCAACGATAGTTTTTGGGATTTACAGACAAATAGTTGTACTATCATAGAAAAAAACCTACGCATGTATGTTTCAGCAATAACCGGAGTAACTTCTGAATTCTCGAAATGATCTGATACGATTACATCGGAGGCATGAGCCACGATTTCCATTAAAGATAAAATTTATTGTTAACAGAGCACGATCGCCAGTGTACATAGGTAGGGGGTATACCACGGGAGATGCTTGGTCGCTGGTCAGCCTCACTTAGAACATGTTGCAACGCCATAAACACAGGTTCCTACAACACACGGATTAATTACTCATATCATCAATTGGCTTTCTTGTATGCGCTCCAACGTGTCATAATAGTTCGGACTAAAGTTTTACCACCAGACAACTTCAAAAATTCCTCTTGTGGCAATGGTGAACTGCGTAAATAGTGTATGCGAGTAATAAAACGCTCCACCACATTTTGAACCACATCAACGCAACTGATGGATCTCATGACGACTAAATGCAGCTTGTAGGTAAAGCATAAGCCATGTGTGTAATTATCGGGAGAGCGACTCGAGGTTAAATGGGGGGTTTATACTCCGATTTATACCCGCAGGTCTGACAGAGTTTTTCTTATACCTCTTTTATTATTTCTAATTAGCATTACATTTCTACAATCATATATCATTTCTTAACAACTATGGAATGTATGGAAGAGAGAGAGAGAGAAATGACGGGGATATTTGACGCTCATCTGGTTGTGGAGTCAGTCGAGGTATGCTGATCGGATCTTGATAACAGCCGTAGTTCACCTCATCCATGGGTTGCCGGTGATAGTCAAATCAGTCCTGAACTTCTCCAGCTCC
>JAQFXU010001629.1:0-27044 GCA_034693705.1 Spatulosminthurus flaviceps | reverse complement strand
GTATCGGGTCACGAAATGTCACAAAATGTGCTTGGACTGACTGACTTTTTTGGTGACGTACTTTATGGACAGCCCCTAAATACAGCCTTAGAAAATTGACGCTATGTTATGTACTTACACTCTTTAATATGGAAAGGTTCGTAGGATACGCATCATACCTTCATAAACCAGCCTATGCAGCATCCTACAAATCATAGAATGTCTCTCTAAATACAAATCATACCATATCTTTCAACTGCAAGGCAGGCACAGCCTCTCGTAATGCAAAGTCAGTCAGATCAAAAACTCTCAGAGAAAAAAAAAGATTCCCAATCATTGGAACAACCATGTACATAGTTCTAAAGAGGGATGAAATCCATAGGAGAAAGAGCAACGTACAAGACATGCCAGATGCTCGCATTTTAAATCCACAAAGCTGGTCCAAACCATATCAACATCCATCTTCACTTCCTTATTCATTGTATATCACCATAGTATTAGCCGACACTTACACTTACATGCATATACATCATACATCTACTCCTAGCCAATCCTGCAGGGTACTCATCTATCACATTCTTCTATAAGGCTTTTACTGTCCAAAAAGTGTATCGAATACTTGAAGCACTTAAAAAATTTAAAGATGGCTACACATAAATGCTACCCTGTGTATGTGTGTGTGCCGATCAACCAACAATTAACAACCAGTTCCACTCTTCTCCCTCATGTACACTTATAATCTTTTACCAGTCAGGCATGGGTACAAAGAGGGAGGGTTGAGAGCAAGGAAAAAATGAGAATAACAAAAAGCGATTTGATAAATACATAAAACTATCAAGGCGAAAAGAATTCATTACGATTTTATTACCCCCTTCAACATTACACTTGTTCCTCAACAACCAATCCTATAGCTCAACTTCCATGAATAAATACAAGTTCAAACTGAATCAAGTGCTAAAAGGATAATTTAGTTACGTACATTTTACTATATACCAACTTTTACCCCACTACATATTCAAATTCGTGCATGCAGTCAACACATATTGCATATATACACAACAAGGTATCATAAAAAAATTCCCGGTCATATGCAACAAAAGGGAGAATAAAACCTCATATAACATTTTGACTACCTAATCAAAGTCTAATCAAGAATATTTGAATAATTCACTACTTCTTTTGTATAATTACACGATTCTTCTAGTACAACTTACTACTACTCCCAACTGCCGGTTCTACTTACTCTCTACAGTCTCTACACACAATCTACGACTCCCCATTCTCCAACAAACACAACACACAACCCTGTTTTTTCCATGCCGAATTGTTTTTTTTCTTCTTCTTCTTCTATTATTGCACATTCCCTGCATACATTATAGTAATAATCTAACTAAAAAATCTGAATTGGATTCTCCCGATGACCACAGTGTTATTAACTACTTAAGAAACTTCAACTTTTCTCATAATTAACATTGGGAGTGAGTATACTACATCAGTTATCACTTTCGTCAAGTTCATTGGTTTTTTTCCTCAACAGCAATTTAGCTAGTTAACGTGCATACGTACATATTGATGATTATGAAAACAATCTATATAAGAAGCAGTCCCTAACTTCTGGTTTTTCGCACAACAGTTGTCCCTAGTCCCTAGAATGTATATTATGATGATTGAAATTTGCACTATGATCATCATAAAAAGTTGTCAGGCAGGTATGACCAAGATCAGCAATTTAGTCAAAGTCAAAAGAATTCAGAGACCAGACGCTCCGCGGTTGTTATCTACCTCACTATCTACAACTTTGAAACAGTTCAGTAAACCTCTTTACCGGAGATTTAGTGTATTATTTCAGTTGCCTAGCCCTGGTCTATATTATAGTTATGAGTATACATCATACAAATACAACCGAATACTACAGATATACATATAACATAAAGACCAATAATTTGCAATTAAATTTATACACATCTTTTGTATTCATTAAGGACAGACCATTTTACTCCCCTAAGTAACTACCTATATCAAATCTGTTATTAGCGCTCGATATACGTATATGTATGTTGAAGAGACAGACAAACAGAAGAGTAACATTTGTGCAACCCAAATTTACAGGGAAAATGAAAGCACGGATTGTTACGGCCTTGGACTGAAAAAATCAAGAGAGTGAGTGAAACAGAGGATACTTACGGATCTAGCTAGACGGCATCATTTGAAAACCTTCCAACAACACACAAAATACAAGTGTCTATACTACTGAAAGGATATTTTCATATAGTAGTAATATCAATAATAATGATGCTATCCATTAGCTCGATTTTTTTTATGTCCTGCCAAATATTAACCAGATTTTGTTTATAGGCAGACATTTGTTTTTAATCAGGATCTGTGCAGTAACGACATGGAATATATATTCGCGATTGATTTTATTAGGTCATGCCCTCCCCATCATAACTTCAATCATTGAACAAGATACTTACGGGTAGATTATTAGCAATATATAGTAGTAGCACTAGATTAACAGTCCAACAAGAGTCATCTTACATTTATTATTACTTTCTCACGCTTCATCTTTTTCCCCCTCGAAAAAAATTCCAATTCATATTGTGTGTATGGTGTGAACACAGCCATTATAGAATTATATGAGCGGTTGTTAAACCCACTCGTTTTTTTTACTACAGTTTTAGTATTACACTATAGCCACCACCTCCCATCTCGGACCACAAAAATGGATAGTTAAAAAAATCCTAGTATTTAAACATTAATGGTACATGCAAGTCATAGAGAAAGCCATTCCCTACATATTTACATAGTATTCCAGTATTTGCATCTCTCAAAGATCCTCTCCAACAAGGCTGAAATGACTAGACGTCAACATCCAACTTCCATCTCGCTCAAATATAGAAAATCCTCCCGGAAATGCAAGGGACAAGAAGGAGAGGAAGGAAGCGATGACATCCGAGACTTACTTAAAGCTTTGCATCCTTAAATCCCCCAAAACTTTAAGAAAGATACTGAGCGCCATGAAAGAAATCCTCTTACAATAACAAACATATGGCAAAGCTGGTCAAAAATCCCTTTGTCCACTGAAGCAAGGAAGGGAAGTAGGAAATTCGACAACAGCATGCACGAATTTCACCACACTACCACACAACTACCCACTCTCTACGCATCTTCCAAGTATTTACAATTGTTCACCCAAACTACATAGGATAAAAATGAAACTCCCCCGAAATTTATTCACATTTCAATTCAGCAATATGTAATGAGAATAAGAAGACGGTATAGCAGAAAAATACAAAAGCCTCATACGCACACACGCATTTATTATGCAATATTGCGTTTCGGAAAACAATGTCCAACGGGGTGAAGCGGACAGGAATGCAAACCGCATCTGTTGTTCTTCTTCTTGTATGCGTATGTCATCTGATCTGCCGTCTCATCTTCTTCCAACATGCCGATCCCTCCCCAAAGGCACATTTAATATTATGGTCGTTCTTCTTATGTGGAACAAATATTATGGTTCTTGTATGGAACACATTCAGAGAAACAGAGAGAGAGAGAGGAGTATAGACAAGACTATCTGCAGTCAAACATCTATTTTTTCCACACTCTGTACAGCTATTAAGTACATGTCATCTATGGCTATGGACTATGAAAAATTCTATAGTGAGCAGACAATAAAGACAAAGAGCAAAGGGTGGTGGAGCAAAGGTTGGTCATTAACCATGCAAATAACCATGTCCACAAGAATTACATATGCGATAAAAAGACAAAATAAAATCAACAGAAATTATTCTCTGGGTGCTTCTATATACATAGTATTAAAGTATTTACTACACATACATTCAAGTATTTGTATTACAAAAGAAAAAGCAAATCACATCACACACACACGCAGATTGCATGGTAAATTTTGGGGAGTCATTCCCATGGTACAAGTTAACCTTTCGGTACGCACCATTTCCTATAAGGTAACATTATATTTGTACATAAAGTTAAAAATGTAACATTACCAGCCCCCTTCTATATTTCTTAAAGGAAAACTCCTTCCTTATGTACATATTAATACATATAATATACATAATATAAGTATAAACACAAGAAGACGAATAAGGGGAAAAAAACTCGGAACACAAAAACAACAAACCGCCCGCATATGTTGGTTGAATACGCATGAGAAACTTTCGCTGCATCGTCAGCACGTGGCAATTTAAATCCCTGGGATAGGAACTATTTGATTTCCATATTTGCTCCTCCATCCCCATTACAATCATAAAAGGGAACAATACCCTAGAATTATTCTCGTCAATATTACCTACCTGCTGTAGTACTTACCTTTGTGTCATACTTCCAAATTTAATATTAGTAATGTAGCGTAACCTTTACAGCATGTAAGAGTCAAATCTCTTAAAAATGACTTTATAATTCCTAGTAGATAATCGGTCTTGGCATGCGATACTTAATTCTCACAAGATTGATTGCACTCTGTACGTTATGGCTTTTACGTGAGGAGATTGTAACATAGATACTTAGAGGACTAATACTCCTTGCGCTCCACACACTCTCTCATCAATAATTAAGTATCATTTAGTCTCCTCCTGCAAGGGAACAATAATAAGCCGCTTGCACACACGCTAGATTATCTATTGTCAATTTCTTCATTAACCATATGTAAGTATAGTATCCAACATAAAAATTCCGATACAAGTTATAACAAAAACGTACTCACAGGTAAGCCAATATATTTGCAAAAGCCAATTTAGTTTCAATGCTATATGCTACGCACTCAACTAAAAGGCTAAGTAAGTTGTTGGAGGATGTCCATTTTCCCAAGGTACACAAAACTTCAATTTTCCAATAGAAAAGGGAGTTGAGTGCAGAGCTTGAAAAATTTATTCCTTATCGATTTCCATTAAAGTTGCACACCCTTTTCTGTTACTAGAGAACAAGAAATATCCAAAAGCCCACAAGAGAGTATACACCAAATGTGTTCCAAAAAATTCCCATGTCCATGCTCATACCCTGCCAAATCCATTGCTCGTGAACATTTCAAGTTCAACCTTCTACTACAAAGTCAAGTGCATATTACATTGATTCTTCTGCTCCTTTGACAATAAAAATGTTTCCCTTTTTTCCAGCCAAAAATGCATTTTCAATACAATTCTTACTGCATCTATATAAGTGATATGGCTTATGAAAACCCAATGTCCAATTTTATCCATTATATCAAAACTTTTCCTATTATAAAAAACATAATCTCAAAATAAGCAGTTTCCAACAGCTTTCACTACATGATTGCAACGAGGAAATAATAAAGGGTTGAAACTTTACACACACGTTAAAATCCTCCAACCTTTTCTGTTACTTTATCATACACCTATAAATACCTTCATAGGAAACACCATTAACTATTAATACTAGCGTTATATATGAAACTATAAATTCTACACTGACACTTTTTTACACACTTTTTATGCAACAACTGCTACACAAGAGAATTATGGGGCGTGAAACCGCAAAACCCATCATCCTTCACTTTCTGTCCAGGTCTTCTTTTTTTATGTCTGTGGATGTGTGTATCAGAATAAAAATAGCATCAACAATATAATCCTCGTATCTTTCGTAATACTCCAAGCCCGTTAGTAAACATGCACGCTTGTTCTTTAGAGAGAGTCTTACAAAGTGGAAGGTGGTGGTATTAAAAAATAATATCCCAACCATAGAAATATTGTTGTCAGAAAGTTACATTTTTTGCAATGTCATTCCCTTTTACTCAAGCATGTCCAAGGGATTAATATTGTATAGAGCGAAGATAGAGAGAGAGAGAGACAGAGAAAAGAACGGGGCGCAAAAGGATACTTAGAGATAAGTGAAAAGAATTTGTCAAAACTGATCCGCATGTCACGTGAGGGAAACGTTATCTCTCTCAGCTCAGCCATTCACACATGTCCTTATATACTATGCTTATGTAAGTGGAGAGGGATGCAAGGTCTTCCAATAAAATGAATGCTGCTTACGACTTCCCGAGTATTTCAATGCATATACATACATATATAAAAGTATTGGTACTCATACCAATCGATTTTTGTATCTTACATAAAAGAACACACTTCCTCAACTCCATTTCAAAAAAAAGTTTCCACCAACATTCAATCCCTCTGTATGTACTTTTTACTTTGAAAAGATTCATCTTTTACAGGAACAAAGGTAAATAAATATAACTACACACACTTGAGATAAACTTCGAAACTTCAGGACTTACAACTATGTAAACACGTGTGATTCTACAGCAAGCTAGAAATTTTTATATACTCCTAAGTTATATATTTTTTTCAACCCCACAATTTCTGCTGTACTTGCACAATTTCACGTACATACACTACTTACTTACATAGATAGATGAAATGTTCAATAATAATTGAAATCCTTCATAGTACATATCAAGTTATATAGTTTTCCTCATAGCTGTCAGAACATCCAAGTGTTCAATATTGACAGGATTTTTACAGCCTTCCGGTCAATCACTCACACTATAGCCCCCCGCTTTTCAAACTCACCATAGCCTCAGCAACTTTGAGAGTTAATCTACTGGAAGAATCACCAGGGGAAAAGCTTCCATGCAGAATTATACCACCAAAATTGGCTAACCTTACAATCTTATTCTCAAAAACCGAGATCCTCCTGGTACGTTTACTTACAAGTGGAAACCATTGAGACCCATCCAACCAAATTCCAGTGAAGATATTCACGGATAATAAGGAGAACCCAATGGAGGAAAACTCCGGATCTTTGAAGCTAATTGCAATGCGGGGGAGGTAAAAGAAGGGAGAGAGAAGCTCATATGGTAACATTTCAGAGTCTCGTGCGCTCTTTAATAAAGCAGCTTTAAAAGCAGCAGACGCTGCTTCTGCTCCTGCTTTCAAAGAGAAAAGAGCACGAGTTATGCCTTTAAAGAAGATAGAGCAGAAGTTAAAGGGACATAAATGTTTTAAGAGATCCTACACCCTCATCCTCTCCTTTAGTCTTGAAGCCTTTTCATATCCAGCACACTTACTTTAAAAGAGAAGGTAAAGACTACCCGGCATATAGGATTTCACTCGCCTTGATGGAATCACAATGACAAAAGCAACTTTCACAGTTACTGCACGTGGCTTTTCCCCTATAAGTATACTGTCAAGGGCTAGCCAGAGTAGACATACAGATATAAGCTACTAGTAAATACAGTTGAGTAAATACATATATGTATAGACGCACATAATCATATGTCACACATGGTAAAATTGAAGTAAACGCATTTTAGGTTATGCCTCCGAAAAAATACACATGTTCAGATTCAGAAAAACAACAGGAGAGGCAGAGTGTACGGACCCTTTGGCCCATGTGATGAGGTGGAGTAGTAGAGTAGAGTGAAAAATACGAAGAGCACCTGGCGTGTGCCCTAAAAATATATGTTCCTAAAGCCTCACAACAACAGACTGAAATTGAAAACTAATCCTCAACCGAAATCTTTTAAACGATACCCAATTTCAACGCTATATAGATTATAGATCCCATACCGTGTACTACTACTATCATCCTCTCCCTCTGTCTCTCCACTCTCCAGTCTCTCATCATCAACATCCAATGTCTCCATTACTCACGAGTCAAGAGACTACCCTTCGTATTAACTCCAATTTCCTCCCCATAAGCTCCTCCACTCTCCACACATTAAATTTTCATTAACCATCTCTACATAACCTAATCTCCTTACTGTCTCCTCAATTTTCTTACGAAAATCCTGAAAAATCTTGTCCCCAAAATTAAGATAGACAAACAATTCAAAAATTATTCCTGGTGGAATTCTTATTCTTTTTCGTCCAAGAAAAACTACACATTTTTGTTTCAAAATAAGGAGAGAAGAGGAAGAGAGAGGGGGAATGAAGACGCTAGTAATAGTAATAATATTCCCTGGAGCTAAACAAGCTCCTTGGTAACCACACAGAGAGGGAAACATTAAGAAGTTGGTCTTTTCTCAGAAATAAAAACCTCACCCTCCTCAAGAACCTTTCCAGTAGCCTAAGAAGTTATATAGTTACTCCGACAGTGAGTCTAACTGAAGATGAGCGGAGATAAGTGGGAAAGGAGCGAAGCAGCTGCTTCTTCTTCCCTCTTGTTTGTCTTTTCCTTTTTCACTTCCTTACGTCTTTTACCGCTCCTTGTATATGTACACTTTTACTTGACTCAAAATAAGTTATTCTACACCCTTAGTAGAAAAGAGCAAGAAGACACGGAGAGACACAGAGAAACGCATCCTCTTCTCATGGTAACCAGTAAGGTGGGTCATATATCCTTTTCAACATAAACAGTAATACACCCTAGATAACCCCTTTATTAAAACAGATTTCCTCCCTCGTTTACTTTACTCCATGGACTCCGTTTAAGGAATCTCTCTCCCTTCCTCTCCAGATCAAGCAAACACAACCAACCATTCCAAAAGATCGTCCTTGTTTCACATGATTCACAATTATATTTAACGACATACAATCAACAGCCTATACCTTTACTCTAGTAAATACAGATGTATAGGTTAAAAGCACAAATTTTATACAATTTTCTAAAGTGTTGACTATACATAGGAACAAAATCAAACAAAACAAGGTCCCTGCAAGGTGTAACTTTTTTTACACAACATTGCATTGCAGCTGCTCATTATTTTGGCCCTTTAAATTTCAATTTACACCCGCTGACCTTTTTCAAACATCTATGTTGTATTTATTTTACAATGCATTAATAATAGTGAGCCCGAACACTCCACAAAGTAATAGTAGGAGTACTTCAAAAGTGTGTTCTTCAAATCTCTATGCCACTAAAAATCACTCTTGTACAGATTACTCCAACACCTGTCCCTGCGACCCTAGGGATACTTTGAACAAAGCAATGATAGGGAAAAGCGTGCTCTTTCAAACAAGTAATAATCATGATATTCAGCCCCAAATTTACACTGTAATTTGAACAATGCAATGGCTTATTTTCCAGATAACACGATTAATGAATTCACACAAATCAAAGGTAACCTTCCCACATCGACAACTTCAATAGAGCTTTTAAATTACATTAAACCATACGGACATACGTACTTATCTGCCATTTTATAAATTGTAGAGCAATAAAATCGAGATTTTTCATATGATTTTCAATTATTTAAAATGCAGCATGCAGCATGAACAAATTGCATTTTGTGCATCGAATTCGATGCCCTTGTACCTTGTTCTACTTAATTACATTCACATTAATAGGGTCTGTACCTTAACCATATCTAATACAATATACTATCGATCATTGTACATAAATACATATATGCAAACATTGAATGCAGACTCAGGCGAAGCCTGTCATCAGTTAGTAATAAAGCAGTGGAAAGCAGACGTGTGTCTGTAAGCGTTCCTCTGAATATCTTATGCATTCTTCTGTCTATGTAATTATGTGTGTTTGTGTATCTGGAGGTCACAATGAAAACAAACAGAACGAACTTCACAAGCAGGAACCAGTTTTCCAATGTGACTGACTGTGCAGTGAGTTAGTTAGCCCCACGGAGAATTATTAGTTAAACTCCAAAAGAAAAGACCTTCCTGACTGACTCGCAGTCAGAGACAACGAGGGAGAGAGAGAGAGAGAAGAGAGAGCTTATATAGTGTAAATTGAGAAGGATGGCGCACGTGTTTCACACTCGAGGGATTCCAGCATCCACTCTTACATTCTCACATTCATTCCAGATGGCAGGTATTAGCCATACAAACAACTTGAGACTTAAATGTCTCACAATGTACTCACACACAGCTATAGCAGTACCTCCAGCTTTTCTCTCATTATTCTTCCACTTTTTCTCCCATAAAAAACAACTTTTTACGAATTTTGCCGACAAACATAAGTTACAAGCATCGGTAAAGTACCAAAAATTTGAGCAAATCTCTCCCTTGTAGGAATTCATAACAGTTTTTTTTCCCTTAATGCCTCCTCCTGCCACATACTTTTTTACACATTAGGTTAAGTACATCAGCCCAGCCAGATCTCATTAATCATAATTTTTTCCGCTTAAAACAATTCTCCAGAA
Organism: Spatulosminthurus flaviceps; assembly: GCA_034693705.1. Classification (NCBI taxonomy): domain Eukaryota; kingdom Metazoa; phylum Arthropoda; class Collembola; order Symphypleona; family Sminthuridae; genus Spatulosminthurus; species Spatulosminthurus flaviceps. Next base: position 16,978 of record JAQFXU010001629.1, on the reverse strand, counting down.
CTGATAAAGACTCCCAATGGTTTTCCCTCGTACCCACATTTTCCTTTCATGATGTTTCCTCCTGATCAGCATATCTAAGTATCTATCTCTCATCCTAAATCCTACATTTCACCACACTATACAAAACATACCATTAGTGTACTGAGCATTGTTATATAGTATAGAGATTCCTTGCATGCAATTTCTTTTTTTCGATAGCAAAAAAAAATCCAATCAATTCCCAACCTTAAGGCTTTCCCCAAAAAACATAAAAAACGATATACTTTGAGAGGAGAAGCATGAGGAACCAAAAGGGAAAGGATGCAGTCAAGTGCAGCCCAGAATGCAAAAAGACGATTAAAGTAGACAATTTAAAGTACCGTGAGAGATCGTAGAAAATCTTTAGGTGATATCTTGGAGTCGTAGGAAGAAGAAGGGATGGAAAGACATCCAGATCTCCAAAAAGTTTTCAAAGACTTTTCCTATCATTCTCATCACCTGATAACAAAACTGAAAACTAAACGTGAGAAAAATCGATATAACCTTCAGAAAAAAAGCTGCTATATAGGAAAATCGTTCCCCCTTTTCTATATTACCTTTAAGGAGCTTTCAAAATACAATTCAAAAGCTGGCCTTTTCATGTGTTGGGGAAATCGCCCTCGGAAGAGCTACAATTTCCTTATGACAACACACAAAATGCAGCAATAGCAGAAAGTAGAGAAACAAATAATATTCTTTATACATGAACTCATAAATCTACATGGAGAATTACGTTCGTTCGTCGGGAAGCTGGGGAGGAGAGGAACTGCAGTGAAATTGCATCCTTGACACTGGCTCAAAGTATTTACACACATGCAAAGTCAAGAAGAGACAAGAAATACAAACAAAAATAATTTATGACCTTTCCGGCTGCTCTTCAAATGCAAATAAATGCTAACAACATCACTGGTACAGATCGAGTTCTTTATAATACTGGTTTCCAATGTCTGTTCCCCTTAAGAGTTCAAGGGAAGGGAATTTAGGTAGTTAGTTCCTTTACTGCTGAATGAAAGTTTTAGGCAGATTTCACAAAGTTCCGCAGATATAAAAAAGAATCAATGTCAAAAACATTAGTGTTTCTGTAAATAATGCAGGCGCATAGTTTATCAATGGAGCGAAGGCAGCAGCATAGCAGGGCTAGAATGTGTAAACAAAAACTTCTCATGGAACCAGGGATGCATTCAAATTTAAATGAATGTTTGAGTGGTTTGATCGGAAGCACTTATTTCCTACAAGTAATAGGAGAGAGAGGATCTGTGTGGCAGTAACTATGCAAAGAATTTCCTTGAACGCACGTGCCAACAAGGCCTCTATTGAAAATCCGGTTGTTTCGTCCCCTTTCATGCGTTGCTAGATATATCTATACACAACACACGCTTCAATTTCCTTTCTCTACGATAGTCAAAAGCAAATATAAGAAAGACTTCCATAACAATGAAAGCTTATGGAAAGTGAAATGTTGGCCGGACGGAATTGCATTTCTCGGACGTGATAGTCAAGGGAAAGTTTTGCTCCCAACTCTAAATTCATCTGCAGCGCAACGAATAATGCTCAACATCCATGAAGATCATTATCGTAACCATTTTAGCTCTTCCAAACTTTTTCTCGTGCTTAAAGATAGTTTTGTATAAGCCTGCCCCATACCAGAGTTGCATAGGAGCCTGCATACCACAGTATCTAAATGCATTTTTCAAATTTTAATAAAAACCCACCGACCTGCCATCTAAACGACTCTAATTGGATCATTTCAACTACCATTGTTAACAATAACCTCAATTTCCTGTCACTTGTACACGCAAACTTGCTCTCTCTGATGTAATTTAACGGCTCCCTCAATGCTCAAAATCTTCTCTACATATATAAGTAAGTCTATTATATAGTAAAATGATAATAATGCCTTTTTTTTAAAATAACACTAAAATATTATTCACGGCTGAGCAGTTTCTCTATTTAATTTTCTGTAGTCCACTAAAGGATGAAGTTTTTCTCTTGCGCATTTATTATTTTACCACGTTCTCAAATTGTCAGAAAAAAACGTATACATTTCTTATGTGATATTTGAAATGGTGAAGAGCCTTTTTTAGAATTTATTCAAAAACTTTTCATGCTACTACTCCCACGCACTATAGTAACTGCAGATCTACATAATTACTCAAGCACCAAATGTAACGGACAGAAACAGATTGTAAATAAAAGTTTAGAGGATCTGAGAGCGAGAGCGAGAGTCTTGTTATTATGTATTCCAGCAATTATTTATTCATCCTTAATGCTCGCACAAATCTGCAACAGCTGTGGAAGTAAGTTTCTCACAGGTAAATAAAGTCCTAATCTATTTTTAGAACGATTTTCTGCATCATTATGCTTGACTCATTCCATACGCATTTCCATGTGTTGATTTAAATCTCAATAATAGATGGGAAGAATATGTGAGTACATGAGGAACTATATACGTGTCATTATCAGGAATGCCATTGAACAAGTGCTAGAGATAAATGCTGATTCCTTAGATAGAATATTATTTTCAAGATGAAATGAACCGACATGGACTTTGAGATTACACATGACAAAAATAAAAATGTCAAGCAGATACAGTTACAGTAATAATTACATATTATTGTACACAAAAGGAGCCGTTTAATATTCGTCTAATCACGAGACGCTATTTCCATACAGTACTTCTTCACTCCGCATTTTTTTTATATTAATGCTCACACAAAATTATGCATGTATGCAAGGCATAGCATAGCTCCTGTATGACTCACTTCAATACGATGTCGTTATGAGCGTTACGTCCAAGGCGATAATTAATATAACATGATAATTGGCAGGAAATTTCAATTACTTACCGTTGTAAGACTGTCTAACTCTGCCAGCCAAGTATCAAGCATTGCATTGGAATCCCGGGTCCCGGTTTTTGACTGTGAATCCTCAGCATCAGATTCATCCGACTCACTGTCACACATGAACTCACTGTTATCCTCCTCCATTCTGGAACTTCGTCTAGATTTCGATAGCTCTTGAATCTGAAATTTTTCCAATGTTTTCTATTTAAAAGGCGGTTTTGAGTTTCAAATCACTGAGTTAATACAATTTTTAGCACGAAACACAAATACGAACCGACAAGGCTGTCGTTACTTTTACAGAGCTCAAATTAAACGTTTTTATCGGTAAGTTACTAACTAATGCCACAAAAGTACTGAAACCAATACGAACAAGGCTTCACCTCAGTTTATCAGTGTAGATACATGTGTGCATATATAGTTATGCGTGCATGGATATAAAGATACATAGGCAGACATAGCAATGGCTTCGTCATGATTCCATTTACAAACAATCACGGGAACACTTCACACTCCTCTATTATTATCCTACTAGGTAGTAGTATTAATCATATAAGCGATGGTGTTTACAATAAATACACACTATCCATATATCTATAGATGCAGACTATCTACCCCCTATATCTCGTAATGGTTAATAAATAATGCAATATACCGCTTGGCGTAATCAATTCATCCTTTAGCAAACGAAGCGTATGTGACATTCCCGATTGTTTTGCACCTCTCACGTCCGAACTGCATGGAAATATGTAATTATTATTACACACAACCGAGTAACCCCAACTTAAACATGCATGCCTCTCAGGCATTCCCTGATAATAGCACACAGTCCAATGAACGAATCCCCCTATGTAATTATATGCATGCATAAATTCAACAAAAACCAAATATAGTTTCTACGACTATTGCAAGCAAGACATACTGTCAAGTCAAGCGGATGACAAAAAATACTCGCAAAAATTGACAAAACAATAGGTTGTCATGCTTCCCTTAATGTTTATGTAACGATATACGCAGCGTGTATATGTCTGTATTACACACGTAACTATTATTTTTACCTACCCCAACTTTTGGCAGATTAACAACGGAAAGAGGCATTTTGGGCAGGAAAAGTTTGTTTTATTTCAATGTTTCACTAATCAGAATGAATGAAGTTAAACTACACAGACAGATTAAAATACAGATTTCCACAACAGAAAAAGAAATGTTTTGACTTAACAGAACTGTAGTCAGCAGTTTTCTCTGTGTACGTCATTAATTAAAAATGAAGTAGTCATGTGGATGAAGTGTAACTATACTTATTTTAAACAACCATGCATTAGCTAATATCGCACCATATAAAAAAATCTGTTATTTTATATAGTGTTATTTGGCAGCAGTAGTTGACTCACTGTTAAAAAACCCTTCTCATGAATTTAGTATGAGTCAAGCAAGTTTCCAAATAATGTTTTTTCCCCTTTCCCCACTTCATTCATTAAAAGATAAATCCACGTGGAAAAATGTTCCAAGATAATAAGCGTCACTTTACTCTATCATTACGAGTGCTTACATCCTTTCGTCGTTGGCTTATTAGGATAATACCGAATGTGAATTTACAGAATAAATATAAGTACTTATACTAGACTTGTATTTAAATAAAATGTATCTAAAGGGAAACTTACGGAGGAACTTGAGCTCCGTCTCCGAACGTACTTTTGCATAGTACTTATCATTCTGGCAAGCACAACACTGCACTTTATGCAGTTTTTCTTATCTATCTATATCTATCTATTTATCTCTCTCGTCACTCAATCAGCCAAATATTTATCCTCCTCCTGTCGTCAGTCACTAAATTATTACAGAACTGACGTTCATAAAAACAACAAAACCCAAGACGGAAAAACAGACTGACATTCCTCCCTATATTTACTATCCACACTTAAAAACTTAATGGTAGCGAAAACAAAGCTTCGCTAACATTTCAGAAATACAGAGGCACATACACTATGTCTGTCTACTCATGTGTACTTATATGCTGCCGTTGTCGTACAAGAGAAGTCATTCGCAAAAACTGACGCTTTTTTATCCTATCAATGCTACACACCTTTCCTGTCTCTCGAAACTTTTAGCAAGAAATCGGAGCAAGGTCCAGTAAATATTTGTGCAGGCTTGTGTGAACTATTGTGACGAGTCTTTTACACTGGTCCAGTCTCACCATTCACTCCTACTCTTCACATAAAAGAAAGTATAAAAGTAACCGTCACTTGGTCCGCTGTTGACCAACTGTATTTATTATCACTACAGCTGTTACATGAACATTCGCATGTAGATATAATAACACTCGCAGTTATTTTTGCACGAGCATTTTTCTTTCACACCAAGTTTTCCTCTCCGCAACATTGTGGTTCATTACAGAACCCGTGTCATGTATCCGTACAAGAAACAAAGTCTCGCATATAGATTTGTACTTTGCATATACGTATGTATGTTCTCTGCAATTTTTCGTCTATTTATCTACACTTTGCAAAAACTTTCCATCACAATACTCGAAAAAGATAACTCATTTCCTGTACTCAATAGAAAAAAGAGATATATAAGCCCACAAAACATCATGTAAATTTGCTATATACATATAATTCTTAATTATTACTGCATATCACCTAACACTCATGTCTCTAATCGAGTTCGTATGCCTTTGCCTTTTTATTTTAAAATTCATGAACTTTGGATTTACATGATAGAGTTTCCTGAACCGGGGCTCAAATTAGCTAAAAATTTCATAAAATTTCCTTCCGCCACGACCTTGGTCAAGCTGGAACATCTTATTTTCCGCCTAGTTAATTAAAATATTGCAAATATCTACATATTTACCACAATGCAATATCCTCCTCTTCACTTGAAATCAGCTTACTCGGAAGTGACCTTAAAAAATTAATTCAAAGTTCAAACCAGATGACAAATTAGTGTCGCATGGATGTAAAACGGATATTAAATTTCCTACATCTAGTTCAATTTACTTGACTAGACATAACGTATAATGTTTTAACAACTTTTACGCCGACATAGATTGTAACAATATGAACCTCACCCAGCCCAGAACAAACACATTAACTTTCCTAAGGTAAATATATAGGTACTATTTACAGTTATAAAATCCGGCTTTGAACCTAGAAACCTAAAATATTTGTTACTTTCCGAAAAAGAATATGTACTTGACATTGGGACTGTAGTCACTGTAGTATCTGAAATGAGACATTTTGTAAACATTTCTGCAATCAATATATGTGGACGAAGAAACAAGGTTCGTCAATTAGATTGATTTAACAGGCGTAGAAAGAGAATAACAAGGATTTAGTTTATAGAGCCAATAAAGGTCCCTTAGGAAGGTATTCTTTAATGGGGGAAAACAAATATCAAATTGGAAACCTAAACAAGATAAATATAAAGGAAATAGTCTTTTGACACAATAAAAAACATTTGGAATGGCAATAGCTCAGAATAACAGTAGCAGTGTAATTACTATATACTGTTATTTCCACGCGCAAAACAAACAAAGTATGTTGAGCAAGATCTGGAGCAAAAGATACGAGTTTATTTTATATTCTCTTTGTTGTTTTGTTGTGGTTCCAGAGCTTGTGAAAAGAGCTTTGGCGAAAATTCACTTCTCTATTATATTATTTCTCTTTGGATGTGCAAAAACCATCACGGAGCCTGTTATACTTACTTTTTTATACACATATCCATATGTATTTATTGTATCTATACATATATATGTATATAACCAAAACTTACACAAAAATCACTCCATACTCTTATAGCTTCATTGTTTCATAGTAAAGAAATAGTTATATTTAGTTTTCTCGCGAATCTCCAGTTTCAGCTTTTGGACAAGCTTCCCACGCTTATTAGCTTGCGCAGTTAGGATTACAAAACGAGTATTAAATTTTTTTTCCTAGAGTTATTATTACACTCATTCATACTGCCCTACCCTTGTATTGTTCCTTTGCCCTTATACCGCACCAACTTAATCAACGAGCCAAAATGTACCATATCAAAATAGATTTCAGATTATTATACACTACTACTACCACACTATCAACATTCTGCAATCCGATGCATGAGATGTGTGGTAACTTTAAGTTTCGAAATTGTATAAATGAGATTCCTTTCTTCCTTTGATGGATGATAAACACGCAACCTTGAATATTATTGTCTCCTTGCTTTCACCTCATAAAATATAAATCGCAGTACACGTGCATAGCAGCAAAGCTACAGCGTAGCATTGTATTTTAAATATGCAAATACATAGCTTCCAAATATTTTTTTCGAGTTTATTAACCCATCCGGAAAAGCAAGGAGCATTTCATGACTATGAAAACTCCGTTCACCAGTCACCTTTGTAGTACCTACAGCCCTGTAATTATACTTGTATCCTTGCGATGTTTTCAAAGGCATGACTTTTCCGGCCAGACTTGTGAAAGTCATGGCTACAGCCCAACATAACCTGCAATCAGTGTGTGGGAAACCGAAGCTGTACCTCATTATTATACATGCAATAAAATTACAATACACACTTTTGCCAAACTTTGATTATTCAAAAAGGAGTTTATATTGCGAATTCTCATACATGCATGCTCCCAACAACTAATGACCAACTCAATAGTTTATTGACTTTCCTTTCCTTGTTTCGGTTCCTGAGTTCCGTTGGCATTGAAACCAGTGAACCACAAGTTCATTATGGTTTCTTCCAAGCACATACATATTATGCTCCCAGTCCCAACGTCCGGAGAAACAAGAAACCAAAAAAAACAGAAGTCAAAGTAAAACTTTTGGCTGTTGTTCAGCATAATTTTGTGTCTACTCGTTATAGACAGCCAATTTTAAGGGGTACTTTTCTTAGAATAATGACTGCGCTTCAGAAACAAAGAGCAGTAATCTAATTGAGGTAGAAAAGTGTAGGATTTACGGGGAATCAGAGGTAGAGAATGTAACCGAAAGCGACCATCAATCGATTCCCTTTAGTAATTTGCCGCACTAAATTGGACATTTGTTCCCGTGCCCTTGAAAATTCTGAAAATTCATTCATTTCCTCCATGGCTCAGCTCCTGTGTCATTATATTAACTCCACAGATTTCTCTTCCACCTCAAATAAAATATATACTATAGACTCCTCTTTACTAAGAAGTCTTTACAATAAAATATAGAATAACATGGCAAAAAATGTAATTTCCGCTTCAATACCTCTTGTCAATAAATTTCAAGCTTATAAACCTCTTGACTCCTGAATTATTTATTGAAAAAAACCCATAATTCAGCAAAATTTACTTCCCTTTCTGCAAGTCAAGCATTAGCTTATTACATGGTAAAAAAAATCGACTAGTAATCCTATTTCTGTGCAAAAACTCATGTCTGAAGAGCTTTTTGCTAACCTTCCCAATACCCTTGCTTGAATCACACAATGTAGTTTATCATCCTGTAAGCTACATAATGAATTCAGGTAGGTAGGGAAGTTCCGATGATTATATACATTCAATACGCTCCTGGTCCTGGATATATTGTTCGTGCAGCTGCTGCTGTTGTGGCGGAGTACCGGCGTTTTAAGGAGATAATATTGAGAAGACCACTGCGAAGCATTCCCAAAATTACATTAGAATTTCATATAAACTTTTATTTCTTTTTGCCCTCATTCTCAAACCTTTTTGTGCATTTTGGCTAAAGGAAAGGGACGTTCAGCCAAAGCCCTGGTTTTTTCTTACTTACAAAGAGATAGTAACAGATCTTTCGTTAGGATTACACTATGTGCAAAAATATCCAAGTGCTAAGTCAGACTTGGCTTTCATTTCAGCATGAATATTCTCAAGAATCTGGAACTCAGCTTTTGTGTAAGATTAAAGACCTTTTTCCAGGTTCCAGTCCCGTAGAAAAAAAATTTGGGTGACAAAAAAATACTGCCATAAAACGTAATTGTCAGTCTAAGTCTGTCTCGATATAGCCATGCAGTCTCCCCTTCTATATATTGGCTACAAAGGAAAGGAAAATCTTTTAAAGTCATAAAGTAAAGGGGAAAAAATTAGCACAACTCTTCTTGTCTGTGTGTGTACTGGTAATAAAATTGGTTTTAAAAAAAAGCAACTAATGAAATTCGCACTTTTTTCCCTAGCTGGTTCTTTTAAAGATGAACTACGACTCCATGAGGGAGCTCTATAGAAGTCTATAAGTGCAAAAAACATTTCAATGGAGTAAAAGTATGTTTATAGGTATATATTCGCACGGAAATTAAATGTGCTGCCAAATGCAATAAACTTCCAGAGGTAGAGAGAGAAAAAGAGGCTGTAAATCCATCCGTAAAAGAAAAGCAGCAGACTCCTGACATGAAAAAAACGCAAAAACGAATTCAATCTGAAAAGGAAATGGAAAGCAAAACCCTTTCGAAGACAGACAAATCTACAACCAACCCGGAAGAATAAATAGGAATTTAACTGAATCAAAGGGAGAAGCACGTCTTAATATATCTGAGATTTTCCAAATTCAATGTGACACAGAGCTAGAGAATCCAAACGAAAATCAGTGAGAGCTCAAAGAAAACAACTAACTTTTCTCATGTGAAAAAGGATTCACAATTTCCTACGTGCGAAATCATTCCAAACTTCAAAGACCCCCTAAATACAGTGGAAAACAAGGCATCGATAAAAGGAAATAAAGAGTCGTTTTCTGACCAAAGATGAAGTTTATTGGCACACAAACGCAAGAAATTTTTGCAAACAATGCCAACTTGTTAGGATCCTTTTTGTCCCAAACATACATGTACATACATGGCTTGTGTACGAGGGAAAAGGGAGCCAAAAGTGAAGCAATAAATATTTCCCCGGACAAAAAACTTTGTCAAAGTATAAACATGTACGTTTTTTGTGAAGGGAACAAATACGGAAACTTGATTCATCTCCCCCTCCCAAAAAAAAGAGCAAAACCATAGAAAAGCCAATCAAAATTGCAGAAAATCAAAATCCTGGAAAATTCCGTACATACATAAATTGGAACCAAACCTTGATTTTTCCACGCCAATAATGACATTGATGCATAACAAAATTGTGTTGGTTGTCAAATACAACGACGAAGGAACATTTCAACACACAGAAATTCCAAGTCAAACACGAATTATTACTCTATCTAGAAAAAGTCTCAATATATTTATATATATATATATATACATATAGATACACATATCTATACATATAAAGACCTTATTGCAAAGCACTTGACACAAAAATGGTTTTTTTATCCCCCAAACATTTATTCCATGAGAAGTCAACCATGCAAAAGTTTGCATATCTATACATACACTAAAAGAAGAAGAAGAACATCATCATTTTGCACAAAAACTACTTTCACTTTCATTACAACTTGTTCTATAGGATGATTTTATTTTTGGAATTTGAAACCTACGTACGCCCAACGAACACGAATGAGTACATCTTTACTCTCGATAGTTTGCAATGTAACTATTATTGGTTGTTCTTTAAGTGTATCCATATACATTATATATGCAGCAGACAAAAAGACAGATTTGTATTTCATGAACAATTACACCCAATTTCCACATGATGATATAGCTCTTTACAACACCAACTTTTTAATTCAGAAATATCTGCGTTAGATTTTTGCAAGTGTTATGTTATATGGAGATAACAAAATAAGAACAGTCATCCCTAAATCATTTGCATCATTCTCTCCTTTCATTCATTCCCATTACAATAATTACCATAAGCACTTGCTATTATTACAGAGCAAAAATTCAACCAACGTGGCAATTCCTTTCAATATTCCCATTATGTATATTCCCTTCCACATTATCACATACATGTAAGCCGAGGACGAGGATGGAAGAATACATAATATTATATTATACCAGTATAGTACTAAGTACTACACTATATCCTATACAGCTCATTCTTCAATTAAGTAACCAACCACAAGGCAACAGCATAAACATAAGCAGAGAACTAAATTGCCTATAAACTATGTTCACCATTGCAATTTCAATAACCACTAAAGCAACAGCTAATGGAATCACTTGTACAATAAATTTATGCGCTCAAACAAATACTAACACATGAGTCTTTTCACTCTCTACAAGTAATTCGAATTTACGCCTGTCATAAATATCAACCGTCCTTATAAATAACATTATCATACTGAGAGTGCATAGTATTCTCTACACTACGGGCCAATAGTGTATGGGAAACTTTAAAAGGCTGTGTGAGGCATTATTAGAGTTGCATAAAACTCAAATAATTATTATAAATTACTCCACACTTTCATATTCAAGAATTCGGAGCAAGTGCAAAAAAGGAAATGAATACATAGTAACATTTGAGAAATTCATAAATACTACGCAAGCCAACAAATTCGCAAGGAAATCTTTTTAATGTCTTACAGTAGATCTATGTTTTAACAATTCCTATCACGTTGTCTAAAACGAAACAGTACGTACGTATACTGCCTAGCAAGGAACTTCAATTTATTGAATTTATGCACACTCTAAAATTCATTTAGCAAAAGTTTCAACTTCAATAAAGTCATTGAAGGAAATCATGTCAAAATACAATTTCCTAACCTGCCAAAAGAAGAATATTGCTAACTTCCTTAGGTAAAATTATGCACAACTCACACTTCTCCATCCTTCCCCAGTCAATTTAATTTTACACAATGAGATTCCCCCTCTTCGCATTTCACATATGTGACTTCCAAGAAGCGGAGCCATTGTTCTTTCATTGTAAAATCTCATATGGTAGATCAATCCATATTTGTACATGATGCAGAGCATCATCTGTCATTTCCCATATTTGAATAGAAAAAAATCCAAATGTGCCTACAAATTTGTCACCCATGCCTCTTACCCTTTTGCAAAAAGAGCTATATAAATTCATGTACCCCATACGCAATCCGAAACTTAGATAAAAAATATCATATGTAACTTATGCAAAAAAACCGCTATAAAACACATACTTTTGGCAATTTGCCATTCACTACCCCTTCATCGTTTCCCAATCCGATTGAGAAGAGAAGCTTCCACAAAACTACAGCATCCTATACTTATTACCCTGAAACATTGGAGCCCGAGAAGATAATATATGAAAGACACACAAACGGAAGACAACTATAGCGGATTCTTACCAAACGCACAATTCCTTCGTTAATCTAAAATATCCTCACTCCTCCCTTCCGGTTTCGCAGGAAAATCCTTAGAATTTACAGCAGCTTCATATTCCATCGCACTATATGTACATACTACTTGGTATTCACCACAGTCTCTACTTTACAATACCGTTCCTTATACTTTCCCTCAGACACACGCACTATTAATTACGTATCCCACGTCCGCAGTCCACCACCAGAGCACAGAGAGGCACACACAAATTGTTCCCCGTAAACTGTATAAGTAAAAGTGGAGGAGTCAAGAGGGATTTCCTTCAAAGCAGGATATCTTTATAAGTTAGTCGACGACAAGTGAAAACAAGAGTAGAACAAGTATAAGTGCACGGCGATGAGGATAGAAAGGGAAAGAACTTTCGCTAATAATTGAAAGGAATGAGGTGCACGTGCCTGGGTAGAGCAGTCAAGTTCACAGTTCTCGTCTAGAGTACCACTACTACAGTACCGTACTAATGCCACAGTATCTGTCTTTTGATCATTTACCCCCGAAGCACTCGTTGGCTTTGAACTTGTCCGATTTTATGAGAGAGAGAAAAGTTAAAATGCCAGCTTATGCGTAGAGAAAGAAGAGGCATGGAAGATGTAGCTTATGTCGATCGCTGCTGGAAGCTGCAGAAAAACGATCAAGTCCAGATAGTCGTCCGATTATAACACCCGCACTTCACCAGATAGTGAGTGGTTGCAAGTGTCGTCTGCCTCTCTCTCTCTCTCTCACTATACAGAGGCACACAAAAGAGAAACACGAACCTGTTCTCTTCATACAATTACTATGGCCAGCAAATAAAAGCGAAACTGCTCTAGGAATAGAGGCAATTTCTACGTGCAGTCACACACAACTACAACCCAAATGCACCAGAGCTCAGTTCAAAGGCAAGTCTGAGTAAGGACTGTTTATGTCTCTTTCTCCCTAACAGTTGAGTCAGTGAGAGCAAAACTTTACAAGCGTTCAGAAACTCTGCGCCAAACTTGGACCTCTGTAGTTTCTCCCTCTCTTCTCTCTCAAACATACACACTCTCTCTATCTCTTAGTCATTCTGCCTTCCATACACTGACTTCTTCCCTATGCGTAAACTTCATATTTCCATCAGATCTCTCTCTCTCTCTTTCTACGAGATTATATTTTGGATGCGCCAAAAAAATAAAATTTCCCCCATTTTTATCCTTCCGCACACACACTCTTTTATCAAGATATAAAGTTGAATCTTAACTTGTTATTCACAAACTTTGTTGTGTCGTTGGTTGCAAACTGAATTTCCTTCCGTAATTTTCATAACAAGAAATATAACGAGGAAGAGAGAAAAAGAGGACTACAAAATCTACAACATCCTACACTAATACTGGATTTGCATTCAATCAGTGCTCCTAGTAGTATTAGCAAAGCTAGGAACAATATATACTTTTATATAACAAAATGTTATACAAACAAAAGTGTCAAAATCACCAAGTTTTTTGACATCTTACTCTTTATCTCTTCTTGCTGAGTTTTAGCTTTTGATATAAATGCATGTAAATTTAGGAGTTTTTATACGTATCTTTATAAAAACGTCTAGACGTTTTTCCCTCAGAAACAAACACTTTTGAAATGCTCACTATACGCAAGAATGGTAAAAAGCATCATAAATCTCACCCATTTTAGAGACAGTTTAAAGCGTCTTTTAGATATAAAAACTTGTGTTCTCACTTTTTCTCTTCGTCAATCCTTCCCTGTTAGTCGCTCACGCTCACAAAAATATACATACTAGAAAATCTATTTTTGTGGCGTTATTTACTTTTTTCCCTACACAAAAAAACAAACTGGCTGCATGCTATGTTTGAGAAATTTTTTTCCTCACAACTTTCCGTTTCAATTGCAATTTCCTTCCATGTGTATATATATTTGTGCAAAAGTTCAAAAACACAGACATACCGCGAAAAACTATCACAAAAATAGACACGGGGAATATGAAGTAGTCTGGGACATATACAGGAGTCGAGAGGGGCTATCAAGTGTTTTTGTAATAATAGAAAAAAATTAGATTTACGTAAAATAGTCTAAATACTCGTGTATATTGTAAGTACAACGACGAAAATAACGTGGAGCAAGGGTTTTACGAGTGTCATAGTAGTAATAGTAATAATAATAATCTTTCTGTCTTTCTTGATGCCAACGTAAAACATGAACCGCCTTCCTCTCTTTTTACTATACTCCTTCTACTTGGCCTCCTAATAGTACGTAATTTTAACAAGTAGCTCCGGCTTAGTGTTAATAGAATACAATGCAATGTAGACCCGATATATACAAGTGAGTGAATCAACAACCACTACGGAATTGCCCATTTAATTGTCTCTTACAGAATAATACTGTTCCCAAAAAGCATAGTTGTTGTTGCTTCAATAGTAGTCAACTGTTAGTTTTAAATGACATTATAAACATAGGAAGCATCATAAGTCTCTGTGTGTAAACACCAAGGGGGGAAGTGTATAAGGGTTTTATTAAATATCCGAGAGTATCTGGAAGCCTCTGAGTTGTTTAAATTAAATGCAGTGTTCATTGTGTTGGGAGTGTGATGCTTAAACTATAGTAATGAAACTATAGTAATGTTTACATTTATCTCTCACTCCTCTCCTACACAATCAACGTTAAACTCAACTCAACGTTTTTGTATGACAGGAGGAGAGAGGGAGTCTCTATAAAAGTATATTTGGGATATATACTTCCCTTATATACTTACTCAAATTGATAGCTCTCTGTATATAAGTAAACATGAGTACATTATCATCTCCAACACTATAAATACACGTGTTTTCCCTTCTGTTTACATCAGCAACACTGCTGAACTTTTTTAAACGGAAGCTTCCTGCCTTTATAGAAATAATATATATAGTAACTTTGGAAATAAATAAGTTTGCAGATAGGAGAGAGAGAGAACATCCACTTCTGTACATTATTTTGCTGAAGCCCATTCAAAGTACACGCGTGTAGTTCATTACACTGGAGGATATCACTCATCCTATGCATACTATATACTTTATCCTGTACATTTCACACACTATTCTAACCCACAGGATTTGATCCCTGGCACTCAATTTATTATATTCCTCGTTATCACTTCTCCTCTGCCATCATGTCACATTCTCTTTGGGGAGACATATGTGGGTGTTTTATAGCGCCAGTGACGGAGGAATGGCTCCAAAAGTACGTGCTAACATCATTCTTAAAACTCTTCGGTTCATTTCGATTCCATTGACTTCCTCTCCACTGTCAGTTTTTGCACATTTTTCATATGCAAAATCATCTCAATTTACTCTCTCTCGCTCTCTCTCTACTACTCAAATTTTGAATATTCGTACTTGCAAATATTATCTCTTATTAAAATTCAAAAAAGAATCGTACTTTGTGACACAAAGTTCGTGCTTACAGTTCTTCGTACTTAGGAGATTTATATGTATACGCGATAGATCAATGCCAATATATCCGGCCTCATCATGTCAGGGACACCAAATGTGTGGAGCAAGTGAGGCAATTGCATTTCCAGCATAATTTCAACACCGATCTAGCATGCAACAACGTTGCACCTACACCCAAAAGTAGCACAGCCGGTGCATATCCTCTGGGCAGGAGACAGATGGCACATGTTGAACAATTATGCTGATTAGGTCATCATCATGCTACTAGGGACTAGGACTACGTACGTATTTAAAAAGCCTGTACAAATGCTCCATACTGAAATAGCTACAACATGAACGGTAATAAATTCAACTGAATGAATGCATTTAGTGAAGTATGAGAGCGAAATATGACTCATTTTGTATCCCGACACAACACAGGAGCATTTTTGCAGCCTCAGAGGTAGAATTACAAGTTCTCAATCATTTGAGACTCCGATAGTTATTATGATATCAACAATTTAGCTCTGTGCAGCTTTTGTTCTCCAATACAATACAATTCTCAAGTTGAATTTAGCTTAACAACTCATCCACCCCTGAAAGTAACTTGAATATGCTAACTTGACCCGAGAAGGAGCAATTCGATTAAAGGAAGATTACTTCAGAGAATGAGTAATCATCATGGAGGGATTTGTGGTTTGAACCCCATGCACTGTATTACATTACAACTGTAATTCTCATGTCTATGCGCAAGAATAGAGCAATGCTTTCATGGCAGTTCATAAGACAGGAACAACTGACGAACACAAAAGACTATACATACTGTACAATTATTGTACAAAAGCAGACAGAGACAGCAAATGCGAGGAAATAATCTCTTTTGAATACACAATTGGTTTCAAGTATGCGTTTCCTTCGCAATATTATTATTGACAGAGACGCCCCATTCTCAAATAAGATCTCTCAACTTCTGCACTCATACTTGAATATGATATAACACTGATACAACACAACTCAAATGATCCATGCCCAATTCATGTAGTACATGAATATCTAGAATTGAATTTTACTACGTCAATCAAAATGCTTGGTATTCCTTGACGCACAAGGTTAAAAGTAAAAAAGCTTGTATTTCTAGGACCAATCACGACTTTGCTCGATGGTAAAGGAATTGACCAAAATATTTTTTTCTTGTTGGGGGTACTTGTTAAGGTTCGGGAAAAATAATGAAAAAATTCCAACATGTGCCCCCCCCCGGCAGGGGGAATTTTCCATTTTGCAGTGGCCACTGCTATATCTCAGCACTGGAGCATCCGAATGAGTTGAAATTTTAAACTTAAGCTTTTAAGTCAATTTCATGAGGGGTGCCCACTCTTAGTTTTTCGAAAATCCGACTTTCGGTTTTCCGGGTATTTTCGGTTTTTTTTAGAGACACGATATCGAAATTAAAAAGTTTTCCAGCTGTCAGTTTCAGTTAAACGTCTGTAACTTCGGCAATATGGGTCCGAATCGGGTAAAATTTGGTATGTGGAGTTTTGGAGTGATTCTAGAGAGGTGCCCTT
>JAQFXU010001628.1:0-27062 GCA_034693705.1 Spatulosminthurus flaviceps | reverse complement strand
CCTTAGGTGCAAGTTGCTACTCTATAGGGCTGTGGGCTAATTATTCAATCTCAACACCGTTTATTATTTTCTGAGTAGAAACATCTTCACATGCGCACCTGATTTCGTATAGAATCTCCTCTTCCACCAGCAAATTCTACCAAACATTTATAATCTTGTAATTTTGGTATGTAAAAAAATTGCGTTGACTGAAATTTGCAGTATGAATAAAAAAACGATTTTTCAAACGCATTATACATTTTCAAACATTTTGCTTCATTTATTATTAGCGAATATGTACAGAGAAAAGCATTTTTTTGCTATTCTAAGTGTTGTCAAATTTTGACGCCGCTCATTCAATCTTTGAATTTTTGTTACTATGTTTATTTACCAGACGCAGGAGTAGTATAAAAAGTGGAGTACCATCGCGGCCTAGAAAATGGTGAAAACAAACGAAAATGTCGAATACAAAATTTTTTTTAAAAAATATCTTTTTAGATCTTACAAACAAACTTCAAGCTCCTCACCGGCACTAACAGAATGAATTTTGAAAAAACTAATTATTTTCATGCTCCAACTCAACTATTTTTTAATACTCCACAGAACATTTGGAAAGTGTAGCGCCGCTTCCTCAAACTCTACAGCGACGGAACACTCATTTGTTGAAAAAGAAGGTAAGAAAGAGCTAGGGGGCTAAATAGTGCATCGCATGGGTACAAAAACGTGGCACCCGTACCCGTATCCAAATAAATCTTCGGGTATATTGAAAATCGGCCGTATCCGATGTACCCGGGTACATATTTCAGGTACCCGTACCCGAAATTATTTCAAGAACCGCGTTAATTATTGTGAGGTATCCCCTTTTTTCACACTAAACATCTTCCACCTTCCACTTTCTCCCAATTCTGATCCAAGGGTAAACTTTTAGCTGCTACTATCAAGCTGCAACCGCTGTTCTCTCCGCCCTTCAAAACGTTTAGCCGTCACCGTCTTTCTTCACATCCTTGTCATTCTTTTCTCCTTCACCCTTGTTAACATCCTCCACTTTCAACACTACTTTCAAAACCTTCCCAATTTCTTCCAGATCATCGTCCAATCTCTCAATTGTGGCATTCATTCCTCATTTAACTAACAGTGCCACGACTTCCGACGCCCATGATCGTTTTATAGCGAAACGTTCCGCATTAAAAAATGCTTTCAGCGCCAGCAATCCCTCCAGATTCAATTCCACCTTAATAATTGAATCCTTCCTGTTCATGGCTTTCTCCACTATCTTTTCTAGAATCTCGGATCCAAAGCTCAATGTTTTTGCCCAAAGGACAATAACCCCCTCTGGACTAATGACATAAATTTGTTCCCCCTTAGGAATGTCAGTACCATAAACTGGTGAGGATTGGCAATCAGACCAGGTAACGTTCATTCTCTGCAATTTTCATAGGTGAAAGTATACATTTATTATCTCACTGAATCATCATGTCCAAGGAATGTAGCTTCTTCTTTGCCATGCTTTCGTGATGAAAGAATTTCCCAGAGCTTTACATCTAAAATGTCATACATTTCTTTTAAATTTTTCTAAAAATTAACTGTACCATTTTTTAGCTTTGGACTAATAAAATATCCTCCAATTTTCGTATTTTCCAAAATTTCCACCAGTATGTAGGTAGTTTTAAGACTTAAGCAATTACAACTACCGTTCCCCTACTATACTTACCTGTAGGAGTTATGAACTTTCGAACGACAATTTTTCGTATTTAACCTCCTAACTGTAGTTGCGGGAGATTTTAAACATATACGTGTGCAGAGTACATATGTACTTACTAGTTGGCTTATAATATTAGACTTGTACCTTGTTTAATTGTGAAAGTAACAATTTTTTTTATTTCCTTGGTTTAATGTTCGGATATATAACTCTAATTCCAATGCTTGAATTAATTACCAACTACCGACCTAATTATACATGTTAGCTTGTAATGGTTTAGTTTCAATTATTTTATGGAATTTGGAATCTTGGTGTGACAGCCTAGGGGACTACAATCTCTGGACAGATTATATCTCCTTCCCGAAATCTCGTAATCCAATTCATTGGACAAAGCCCTTGATCATGCCGAAGCTCACAGTCCAGCATCTCAGGTAAATCATCTTGATTCTGGCCAAAAATTCTTCGTCCCAGCTTGTACCGCTCCCAAGTTGTCAACATAATGTTGTTGTTGAGATATCTCTCAATGTCCATTTGACGGACAAACTCCGGATAAATGTTCATGTCCCTAGAGCGGACAATGATCCCATCTCGAGCAAGATTCTGCAGTATTGCAGAACAATCCTTCATTTCCCGAAAAATAATTCTTCCCACAAACAACATCCAGTAGTTTTTTTCTAACTGGTCTCTTGTATACGTAGTGTTACATCGTCTCGGTCTCCTCATCCTTGGCGCTTCTTCAGTAACAAGCCTTAGCTTTGGCAAGAATTTAGGAAATCCCCTTAAAAGGTAAAGTTTCAAAATACATGCTATAGACCGAAATTTAATTTGTCATGCTTTCTTGCAAAATTAATCGTGAATTGTTAAAATTACATGGCCATTGATAAATATCTACCTGTGCGATTCACAAATTTGTGGTGCCATGATTTCCTAGAGCTTAATCCAATGCTAACAAATATGCTGATCACAAATAATAATATACTTTTTTCCCCACAGCAAAATTAAAAGGTTTAAGAAATAAATCTTTTCAAGTAACGTTGAGTTGATGCCTAATCGATACCGGCCTTGGCGTGCTCCAGAAACAGAATAAGGTGAGAATAAAAACCAATGCTTGCCTTTATTTGTAATGTTGTTACGAATACCATTTAAGCATTTATTCAGATGGATCTGTGCTGGCCTATGGCAAAGTACAATAGCTATTTGCTCACAGGTAAAAGATAATTATAAAACATTTCACATCATCACTGAGACCAAACATATTTTTCACTCCTCACTACTACCAGTGAAGGCCTACCATCTTCCCAACACATTTCCCAATGCATTGGACAGTCATGCAGATCTGTGCAATTCAAATTGTCCGGTAAAGAATCCTGCTCCTATTTACTGATTTTCGGTTCCAATCCAGCATTGGTTAAATGCCTAAGCTGCTCATGACAGTCTCGGATGCGGTTAAACAAGACTCTCCCCTCAATTATTAACTGAGTGTTAAATAGCTCTGTCATCCTTCCAAGATCAAAAACGGTGCCCGTGGATTCCCCTGATTATGCTGATCAACCACGTTCAGGTACCGCAGCTTAAAAACCTGCCGCGTTCTCGGAGTGCTACGCAAAATTCAAAATTCCACGTATGAACCACTACCTAAAAATGAATTGGCACCTAAATGCTGAATTAAAATTTTCCATTGTCTAAAAAATAAAATGATCTTTTGTATGATAAAAAGTGTACCTGTTATCGTCAACAGTTCATTGTGTCATGATAAATCGGGCCGAATTGCAAGTACCATGATTTGAATTTTTTCAATGCTGAAGAATATTTTTATGACCCAAATTTTATCAGCAAACCCAAACCGAATACTAATACATTAATGTAACCATAGATCGAAAATTCCTTTTACGAACCAGAAAATATGTAAATTAGTTACTATCCAAAGCTTGTTAGAACCAAATCTACTTTCTTTTGCGCAGAATACACTCGTAGTCGCCTGCCCTTTCACAAAAGATTTGCCTAGGAAAAGTATCAAAGCCCAACTTGAGAATTCTGCAAATTATAGTAAAATTCAAATATTCCGTTTGCAACGAGAGTCGTTCCTTCAGCACCAGGAGATTGTCCATCAGCCTAGGAGCCCTGTACTCCGGATTAAGATTATCTTCCTCGTAAATCGAAAGCATACCTGGATGACCCTGATCTCCTACCATAGAGTTACAAACCCTAGTGAGTAAGTAAAAACTCAAAGCTTCCACTCGCCACTCCCTAATCTTTTCCATCGTCGGCATCCGAAACATGATCTGAGGGTTTTCTTTTTCGAATATCAGCCTCTTCTCAATTTTGCTAAATGGCAGGTACCGCATAGGAGGTTCCGCATCCCCCGGATTAGTACACCCATAAGCCTCGAAGACTTGATTCGGCATCAAAAGTTTCCGAATGCTGAGAAGTACCTTATGATCCGCCCAATTAGCCTGTTGTAATGGAGGTCTTGGCATTCCTTTCTCCACTATAATGCTGAGATAACATACCAGAGGATTTGGTGCGTGTCCATCCATGACTGGATAAAATAATACCATGATTACATGTAGGCTCTTTTCTGAATGAAAACATTTGTTGGGACTAAAATAAACCACTAGCGTTTCCTCAACTAAAAATACTTAATAAAAAATTCAACTTTCCTAATCTGAAAGTATCTCTACAACAGACTGTACTTACTTATATAAAATTGTACTACAGTCTTAATTAGATATTATTTTCATCCAAAAAATTAATATCAAAAGCATTGTCAAAATTTTATACAAAGACTGACTAGCTTTAAACAGTTTCACTGACTACACTTTAAAGAATGATACAAGACTTACTTTCAATCTTCCAGATTTACCAAACTTGCACTTAAAAAACTCGATTAGTTTGATGAGGCTGTTGCTCTCACACTCACAATTTTGTGACTGACTAACTTCACCAAAAATCTATCTCTCCTTGAGTCTCGCTACCTACCTTCATAAATTTGCGTAATGAGGGAAAACTAAATAGTCCTGAATAGTCAATTCAAGGCTAACTACCTTGGCTACTTTTCTACGAATAATTATAATTTTAATAATTTTGAATAAATCTTTACGTTTCAGTATCCTATACCACTGTGACACATCACCATTTCCTAAGGTCAACATCCTCCACGCTCTATCGAACTGAAAATGAGGATTTTCATATCCCGGTGATAGCCTAAGCCTAAAAATGTCCTCCTTGATTCTTTTCATGGAGTAAAACCTGTTAATTCTCGAGCCTCGGGTAAGCAATCCCCTTCTCGGATGGAATCTAGCCTCGGCCATAACAGAAATTGCCATGTGATCCTTGTAGAATTCTGTAGCTTCAATTTTCCACCGCCTAGTCTCAAAAAACGTAGGAATAATTCTTACTAGTCCTGGATTAGCCCTCTGGAACTGAAGTAACTCATCTCCGTGAGCCTACGGAAGTAAGTGAAGTAAGTTCCTTCTCATGCAATTGCCCGAAGCTATAAAATCTATTAAGAGATCTCGGGTAGAACAATTCCCGCAACTTGTCTATAATGATGCTAATGGATGTCACTCCCTCCTGCTTGGCTTTAGCCACCGAATATGAGATGCCCGAATGCTAAAGGACAGGACGTAAACGGATGGCGTACATGAGAGAGTAGAGTTTATTGTCAGACTCGATTGGAGGTAGAAACACGACTAATGAGCTATGGACAAAGTCCAGAGCTCTAACCAATGTCAAAAGCCTTAGACCTTGATTTCACCAGTGAACTTAGCCATGGTTAAGTTAACTATAGTTAGGTTAACCATCCAAAAGTGAGCAATTTCACTGCGAAAATGGTTAAGTTAACCATTTTTACTCCGATTTCAAACGAAAATAATGGTTAAACTAACCAAATGGTTAACTTATTCATGGTTAAGTCCACTAGTGAAATCAAAGTCTTAGGCCTTCTAGACTAAGCTCATACCTTGTGAAATCCTCACACAAGTCACTATGGACATAACCCGAGGACAAGAAATGTTCAGAATGGTAATTTAGCCTAAAAAACAAATTTAAGCAGCCACTCACCATTACCATAAAATCCCAAAGAAATATCCTGGTTGATGGCTTCTAATAAATTAATTATGAAATTTTCTCTCGCTGCTAAGGTTCTACGCTGGTTGAATAATTTCTTAAACTGGCCTTGCTTGGTCATGGTAGACAAAGTATGTTTTGTTTTTGCTCTCACAGTTTTCGTGACAATGTATTTGAATCGTTCTTAACTGTTACTTGTAAATTCCCCGGAATATTTCTGAAGAGTAAGTCCACGGATAATTTGTAAGGCCAAAACATAGTATTTTTTAAAATTAGTCATTTTCAGCAAAAGTAACGTGTGCTGGGTGTTGTACGCAACGGCCTCATAAATTTTCAAGTTGTTAGGGAATTATGACGAAAAACGGCGTTTTGGGCCATAATTCCCCGACAGCTTAGCCGCCGAGGCCGAAAAACGTTTGATGCGGGCACCTTTGAACAAATCCGATTTGGAGGTTTAAAATCTCACCAAGAACCAATTAGCATGTCAACTTTCCAAAGGAATTTAAAAATGTGGGGAAACTGGACAAAATGAACGTAAGGACCTTGCGGTAGGAAAGGGGCTTAAACGGCAGAACATTTGGCCAAAGCTGAGACTAGAACTGAACGCATGACCATGAAAGCGCATTAAAATTAATAAGAATTTAGCTTATCCTCAAACGCAGAAATCATTAAACTTCAAAAATTTTATTAATAATTTTCTTATCCTACGAGTGTCGTATTTTTTCAGGTGACTGCTAAACAAGTTATTGAAAAACTCCTCTCCCCCTCCAAGTTCTTTTCTAACATTTTTAATCCTTTTTATTTGTAAAAAATTCCCTTCACTGGAATTTCCATCATTTTTGTTGTTAGGGAATTCCTGGAAAAGTATATCTTTGCTGTCCTAAGAGTAGTCAGATTTTGATGCCGTTCGTGAAAATTTTGAATTTTTTTCAAAGCCATTTATGTATGATTGGTCAAAACTCAGCCATTGTGACACGTAGGGATCGGCTCCGCAATGTTGAATACTAAAAAGTAGCATAAAATTCTTTATATCTTAAAAACATGCTTAAAGCTTCTCACCCTCCCCCACAAACCAGAATGATTTCAAAAAAGATTTATTATTTTCATGCTCCACCTAATTCTTGCTCAATTTACCAAACAAATATTTTTTTATCAACCGAAATCCTTGGGAAATTTCATAATTATTAAGGAATTTTGAAAACGTTTTCCAGGTTTTATTTTTATATATTTACAAATTAGTAAGAGCCATGTTAAAGGTGATGTAAAAAAAGGGATATTTTAATTTATTTTAATGAATAAGAAACTATTTTTCGGCCCGGATTTTATAACAACCTCAATGAGAGCAAAGTATTGTGATCAAATAGAGGCTATCCCCCTAATTTGAACGGATTAAATGTGAAAAGCACATCAATCTGTTTTTTGGGCAGTGGGCCAATAATTTATCCAAAGGTTTAGTGAGGTGAAATTTCCTGCATTTTCTTTCTATTTTCTCTCCTTAGCTTAGAGTTTGTGATAAAAGTTTATTCAATGTTGGATTCCATTACCACTGATCCTTTTGATCCTTTGTCATGTTTTGACGCCACTCAAATATTTTGTTTTGAGCAGTTTTGGCTCTCAGACAGATGTTCCTCTGTCTCTGAATCCACGAGTAAACATTTGCAACATTAAAAGATGAAAAGCATGAGTGTTAACCTAAGAATTTAGCCATTTTTCTTGATGAAGGATACTCAAAGTTTTCATATACTATGAGCATAAAATTATATGGAAATTAAAATTTGAGTCAAAATGAACGGAACGTTTTCAACAAAATTGTACGTTTTATTGTGGCATAATGCGTATGTACACGAATATTGAGGCCTAAGCTGGTTGAGTAATCAAGTGAAAGCCTAGTCAATCGGGTAAAATCTTTGATTCCTAATTAGCAAAAGTGAGTGACTCTTTCTTACCACGTAATTAACAAATCAGAATAACAATGGAAGTTTGATATAAAATAAACGAATGGCGTCAAAATGGGACAAAATCCTCTCTTGAGCCTAACAATTCTTATGTGCAATATCAGGAAATTGTTTCCAATTTGAGAAAAACTGATTTTGTGTCACAAAGTTTTAATAATTAAATTGTGACTCTAAAGTAGACTGGATTGATTCTTTCTTAAAAACCTAAATTTGCACACATTTTAAATTTTATCCCGTGTTTTCGGTATAAAAAAACCTGACTACTCTGCTCTGACTAAAAGCTATACATTTAAATAAAGTTTTCCCTATGCATTTTAAATGTTACCAAACCATGTTATAACTTTTAACAAGGTAAAATTATGTGTGTATACTTTTGCTGTGACTTATTTGGATTTGGAGGAATTTCAATCCAATAACATCAAATCGTCTAGATTTTGTGTGAACCGTAAAAAATTCTAGGAGAGAAATTTTAATCTCCAATCCAGCACTGATATTGTATCTGAATGCGTTAGGTTGTGTACGGTTTTAACCATGCTGTATACAAGTATAGCCTATGAACGCAAGTAAAAAATTCAGTGAATGACGTCAAGCTCTAACAATTTAAATGCTATACACAAACCAACGCGGAACAACTTCTATCCAAATTCTATCCAAATCCGATTTTGGCAAAATTTAAGCAAACTTGGTGAATTTTGAAATTAATTTTTCTCCAGGATTTTTATCTAGTGTAATGTCTCATGACCTGGGTTTCCCTAATATTTCTAGTTTATTTATTACAAATTTTTCAATTCATAATAAAAAAGGGACCTAACAAAATATTTGCTTGGTTTTCGAAAATTTTAGCACCCTAGCTCTTTCTTACCTTATTTTTCAAAAAATGAGTATTCCCGTGCTAAACTTTCCACATGTTCTGGAGTATTAAAAAATAAATTGTTTAAATGAACCCTACACTTGGAATTTTTTACACAAATTCGTTTCTCGTTTGTACGAAATTAAGCTTTTCTGCAAAATTCAATAGCAGCATGAACGTGATCCCCAGATGGCGTCAAACTTTACCAAAAAAGGCAAATTTCCCAATTGGAGTCCCCATGCCTATAAGCTCTTATCTTTTAAAATTTCGATCACTATTTGGAGTTTTGCATATGTAGTGCAACTTTGGCAAGATTCTCTAGGCCAAAGAGCCAGGTTGAGGTGGAGCGTGAAAATATAAAATTCATTCAGCTAGTGCGGGTGAGGGGCTTGAAGTTTGCTTGTAAAAGAGATAAAAAAATTTCTGGTGATCGTTTTCAGCATTCGACAACACCCAGCCATTTACTAGGCCACAGTGCACAACCCATGGAGTGAAGACAATTTAAAATTGTTTGGCTAAGCTTGAGCAAATAATACTAAATTCCACGAGTAAAATAATTTTTTTCAAGTTTATATTTTCGAACTTTGTCAACGTCATCATGCATTTCGGAGGTAAAATTTAAATTTTCCAAATTATATAGAAATTTTTTCTTCTGTTTTTTCCACCACATGTCATCGTTCGTGTTCACGCCAGCGTGAAGTAGCCATAGTTGGTATTAATCATGGCATTAGAGACAAAAGAGTACACGGGTCTGCCCTTTGAATGTGGATAAAGGTTTTTTGGCGAATTTCGAAATTGGCGTATAAGTCCTACAAAACAAACAACCTCGTAACGTACTACCGGACTAGCAACCCCTAGAATAATATTATCCTTTTGAAGCAAAAACTCCGTCAATTCCTTCCGCGTGAATTCGGACTTACTTTACTCTAAAACTAAGGTTTTTTAAGTTATCCTCAAATGATTACTCACACGCTTACTTGTAACATTTTGATAACATTTTTACTCGTTTATTTTCAAACTACCACAGAACAGTCGCAAAAAATCGGATATACGTTAAAAATTTTCCATTTTGTGCACGGCACCATACAGGAACAATTGTAAAAGCGTAGCTGTAGATAAGTTTTCCCCAAGTTTTTGCAGACTTGGACAATATCTGTACTTCTTCACTTACGGAACTCTGGCTGCTTACCGTACAATGCATGAGCGGCCTCGCACTTAGATAATAAAAAATATATTATTCCAAACCACGTTCCTCCCCTCTGTTTTGCACCCATAGATAAACGTGAGTTTAGATTTCCAATAAAATTCCGAAAAAAGAGATTGTGGTGCTTGGGAAAATCTCATCCCAAAAATTCCAATTTATTTTGGAAACTAAAATAATTTTTAACAAGAAATTTTGAAAACCTTGCACAATAAAATTGATTTTTTTTAAAATAAGGCCAAAAGTTGAGTTAACTGGACAAGTGTTATATACTTTGAGAAATAAGAAGTTAAGTTTTATTGCAAGACCTCAAGGCCGTTCATTATTTCACCTCAAGCTGGTGAATTTGCCCACACCAACAGGTCACAATACTTCCAGCCTTTACGAATTAAAACTTTTTGGCATCAGTTCTGGATAGAGCTGCGTTCGGGTCAAGTAATTTTCAAACTTGACCATGATCTTGACTTGACCATGAAACCTCAAGTAAATATTTCCTTCAACCTGAACTTGACATTTTGGTCAAAGCACTTTTCTTTCAAGTTCAAGTTCGGGTTATCAAGTATTTTACACTGGATCTGAACTTGAATGTCAAGTTTCGGGTTCAAGTAAAAAGATTTGACTTGAGCATGACTTGAACTTGTACAAAATTTCTATTTCAGTCTAGAAGGCGCAATTTTTGCAAAAAACGTAATTTTAATTTGGCTACACTCGTCACTTTTATTGACTTGAACTTGACCATGAAACTTTCTGCCAGTAATATTTCCCAACTTGAACACGAACTTGACTTGAGTGATAAAATCATGGTCAGGTATAGATAAAACTTGAACATGACCCGAGAGGCTGAATTACAATTTTGGGGTTACTTGAACTTGACCCAAACTTGAACGCGAATTGAAAAAAGCGAGTTTTAGTTGACCAAAAATTGGCCAAAAGTTTTAGCAATACTTCAACTGAATCGTTGAATGAGTGATATATTTTGCAAAATCATGAACTAATTTTGGCAAGTTTTGTCACAAATTATATTTCTGCCACGATATTCAAAAACATTTAAAAAAACAATTTAATGAATGAAAACGTATACGTCCTGGTTACGGATATTGAACACTCAAAGGGAAATTTTATAAATTACTTTGAAATCATCTTTAATATTTAAACTTAGCAATAAATTACGATGAACCACGCCAGTTTGACAATTTGGCCAATTTACGCCAATGCCATATGATTAGCTCTGTGTATTTGTTGTTCCTGTATTCTTCAATTATTAACGCTCAATTAAAATTCAGAAAACTTGCAAATTTATTTAAAAGTAGAACCAATGGCGTCAAACCTAAACAAATTAGAATAGTTAATATTTCATGACCAGTTGGTTTCGTATTCGAAAGTTTTTCAAATCCTCGCCAAAATTTAAACAAGTGTTAATCAAAATTTCACTTTCAAAATGAACAAATTTGTAATGTTGAATTTCCAAAATTCTAAATCTGTTGCCCGAAGAGAGAAATTATAAATTTTCTTTTTGTAATAATATAAAAATGTGGGGAAATTTTTTTTATCATAAACTGTGATTAGCACAGAGAAAATGCAAAACTAGTGCACCTCAAGAAACATCAATTATTCCATCTTCTCCGATTTTTAATCTCTATTATAACAATCGATTCATGGATTTTCAATTCATTACAACTGTTTTTAAGTGTACCAAATTTTTTACACTATTTTAATTTTAAAAGTTTTTATTATAAATAATTTTTTTTAAATTACAAAATTTTTCGCTATAAAAATATCCTCAAAAATTCATCCGCTCAAATATACTGGCTTTTTTCTGGTTGGGGTAAAGCTAAAAAATTGGTCTGTCCATAGTGCATAAAATCGTAAGCTCAAAAGTTGCATTCTCACAAACGTGCCCTAAACTTCAACTTAACGTAAGCATGTCAGTGCGGTGTGGTAAATAAAAAAATAAATGCCAATGTCGGAAAAACTACTAAAACTCTCCAAAGCTGAAAAAGAGTGGACAAAATAAGCTGGGAAATTTTTTATTGGGCTGAGAAAATTGTCAAAACCAGGATAAATTTTCCATTTGATTCCCCAACTCAGGTTTTACTATGGCATTTCAGAAATTACTTAAATGCTTAAGCTCGGCGCCGTTTATGAAATTTAATACATTGCCATTGGGTAGCCCTCTAGTTTACGATATTGGCAATCCATGTCAAGTTAGGATAGGTTAGTCAAAAAGTCAAGTAGAAAATTAATTACCTGAATTTTCTAGGCAGGGTTGAAATTATTCCAGTGCTAATGGCATAAAACCCAAGTTTAAAAAACTAACAATCTTTTTGTAATTTTGCTGCAGAAACTTTCAAAAATTTTGTTCTGCAAATTCCAAATGTGAAAACCTTTAAATTTCGTCCCTTATTTGTAGGAAAAGTCCGAGATTTTAAAAAATTCATCTTGCAGGAGATTTTGATAGGAGTCTAAAGTCTTAAATAGAGCCAAAATTATTACATATTTTTGTGTGTAGTTTTTTTCGGACAAAGCTGAGCAGCTTATAATTCAGCTAAAATATGTGGAATCGGTGGATTTGTGACTAAAAATTTTTCAATCCGGAAAAACTTCAAACCAAACATTCGCGTCTTATTTCAGATTTAAAATGTAAAAATAATTATTATGAAATAATTTTGCTCAAATTGCTCGGTTTTTAAAAGGAAGGGGAAGAACGTGGTGGCTAATTAATCTAAAAATGTCATTTTTGTCTTAGATAAAGCAAAATTGATTTTGGTTGGACTTAAAAAAAATTTGTTTGATTAAATTTTAGCCATTTGTTGTCGTTGTATAATCTTCAGTAGAATATTTATTTGCTTGTTACTATTACATCTGCTTGGAAAGTTTATATACATAAATTTAAATTCAAATGCCGGCGTCCAACTTGAACAGTTGTAAAATATTACTCATCCCACTGGGGTGTAGTTGTAGCATGAAATCTGTGGATCGAATGAATTTTTTGAATTTCATATGAATATACAATCCTTACATATAAAAGAAAGAGCCGTTAATTGAATTTGTGGGATTTAAATTTCAAATCGTTGGTTTTACTTTAACCGGATTTTTGGGTCCTTTTTACCCAGAAATAAATAAACTCCGTTACAGAAATTCTAGGAGTTATTCTAACCACATTCTATAAAGATAGAGAAAATCGTATAGAAAATTTCACTCAAATCGAATTTTGATAATAAATTTCTTCGCTTCTATCACCCGCACTTTAACTTTTTTGTGGATTCCATTTTCGGCGTCTAAGTTCACTAAATAAAGGTATTTTGCATTGCTCTTACCACGCCACTTTGATAATTTAAGCTCATTTGTTCGAATTTTTCATAGTAAATTTATGGGCGAAGGGTGGAGACGCATAGGTAAAATAAATTTCCAAATGTTTTCAGACTCCAATGGTACAGACAGATCCAGGTAATTTGTAGATAAGCTCTTGCAAGAATTACATTCCCCCTTTGCAACCTATTTCGAAACCTCAATAATTGTGTCAAGGTTTTTTTTAAAGGAAACATTAAGCGGCGTCCAACTTCGTCAAAACTGAACATTGACACAGCTTGACGCTACTAAATTGGAAGTGTGGCTGCTTTTAAAATCTTCTTTAAAATAAATAACTTGTTCTTTTTAACTTTAATAATTGCGTGCTTAAAATTTTTGTTAAATTCGTCCAGTAAATTCTGGTTATTTAATTCTGAAATCCTCATGTGATGAAAAAATACTTTGGTCAATATCCTCACCAACGGCTAACGTCGTTTGCGTAATTCCACCCTAATATCAAAATGCCCCTTCAATCTGTTTCACTGTTTCCTGAGTACAACAAAATATAAACATAGAACGGCGTTAAGGTTTGATAATTCCGAAAATATCCAGACGACTAGAAATTATTATTATTTCGCATCGCATACGACGCATGTTATTTTATAACCACATTAAATGACAAGATTTTAAATCAGGCTTTGGCGTTGAGATTCCCTTAAATATTTCAATTAGATCCGGTGTGAAAGGCATAAAGGATGTTAGGAATAATTGCATGTTACATTAGGATTTTACCAAAGTTCATTGTTTGTTTTTTCCAGTAATAAAACTATCAAAAATGAAAGAAATGTTGTGGGGATATGTCAACTCAAAATGTGGATGTACCTCCTCTTAAATAATTATACATCTTTTGTAATTTACGGGGTATTTCAAAAATGGGTCATTCTGGCGATGTTTCTAAAAAGTTTTGAATGATTGTGGAATTATTGGAAAGTACGCTATTATTTTTGAATAGTTAAAATGTCAGTTTCACTTTTTGACGGACAGGTAAACTAAAATTAAGTTTATGAAATATTAGCTTTATGAAATTTGGTTTTGTTTGGAGAAATGAGTTTAGTAAGAAAATTCAATGAGTGAGTTGTCATACAGTAGGCATTATATAGAAAATTCCTCTGGATTATACGAAAAGTTGTGATAAATAATTAATAACGCAGGAAAATTTCCCAATTAAATTATTTTCCTCTTTCTTTTAAAGTTTGCCACGGCTAACAAAATGTTATGGAATAAAAACGGCTAAAACATTAAACAATGCCGCAATTATCAGATGTTTTAAACTTTAATTTTTTTAGATTAATTATATAGTTGTCAAAACTATATAATGGAATGGATAATCGTGAAATTCTTGACAAGTTTGACCCGCTCGTGGAAAATGTGAGTCAACGTTAATCGCGGGTTGGCTTGTTTAAATTTTATTTTGTCAAGTTTCGACGCCACTCAATATATTTTCTGCCAACAGCTTGGGTTTTCTGTTTAGCAAAATAATTTATATTTCTGGCGGAATAAATAGTGGAAATGTCACTGCTGGCGTCGGTTGAGTACACATAATTTGGTAGGTTCTGAATTTAATAAGAAAGGGCCAAATATGCGTTACTTCAAATTTGAAAATAATTGGTACCCAATTTACGACATTTTCATCTGATTTGATTTCTGGGCTAAAAAATGGAACCCTTTTATTCAGCCAATGAAATTAATTAATGAAGGATTTCGATAAAATAAGGAACAATAGTGTGTGTAAAAATATTTTTGTCATAATTTTATATGATAAATATTGAAAAATGTGCATTGCGTAAGTTATGTTTCTGGGATAAAATATAAAGACGACAGGAATAATACAATTATTTATTATTCATGGTTTTGTTCCATCAGATCGATTAGTTGCAAAAAGTGGCCTAGATTTGGAAAATACACTTTAATTCAGTGAAAGTAGAGTATGAAATGACTCTATTTACGCTGAAATTCAATACTTACTAGGGCATTTTCTCTAATTATTATTAGCGAATTATTAAAATATTTTCGGAGCATTTCAAAAACTACAAGGTACAATGAAAAAATATTGGGGATAAAAAATTTTTTACATACTTGTATAATGTACATACTTGCTATAATTAACACACTACTATTTATTTACTTACTTTTCAAATTCTATCGTGCTATAAAAATTATTGATAAAAAATCCTCCCAAAGAATATAATTTGAAGGAGAATGTATAGACTTTGCCAGTCAATTGTTTGTGACCAAACTTGAATAGCCTTTATATTTATTTACTATGTAAAAAGTAAAGTGTTTCATAATAAAAAGGTTCAATGACATTATTGTGTTTAGAAATATTTTTTCTCTAAGAGCTTCCACACGAGGGGAAAATCACGCGCTAATCTCTGTACTGGTAAAGTTTCAAGAGCAAAGAAATAGGGAGAGCAGGTGTAGGAGCAATAAAATTTATTGTCAATTTTGCATTTGGTTTTATTTCACGTTAAACGCCAGTCATGCAATTTATGCTTAGAATCTAATCTTGGTGTAGCTTAGGGGCATAAAAAACTGTCTTGTATTTCCTGTTTAAGGAAAGGAAGTAGGACTCACCGAAATGTTGAGATTAATTTTTAACACAATTAACTGGCACAATTATTAAGGCCGTCACGTGATGACATTCTGCCATTTCAACATATCCTACATGCCCATTGGCTTCCTTTTCACGAATCATCCCGTTGTAGCGTAACGGCCAGGGCTAGAATTAACTTTAGGGTTGTCTGAGTCGTACCCGGGTTCGAATCCCGGGGGTGGTTTGTAATTTGGCTCAAGGAAAGGGTTTTTTTTTCAACTGGGTTTTTCCCCTGACCGTTCAGACCTAACGCCGCTTGTGCGAGGACTCCTCATAGATAGACTTAACCATTGCAACTTTATAACGCGAATAAAACAAAGGCTTCAGATGGTTGACAACTCTGTTAGACCTTCGGGTATGAAGCGGAGTATAAACTCATATTTTTTATTATCCAAAACCCAAATCTGAAATTTCACCAGAATTCCCCAGCATCTGTAAATAACTTTTCCAACTCGTACATTAAATTCAGTAATCGGTGTTGAAAATTAGCATCAAAGAAATATGAGGAGGTGTTAAAGCTCAAATTTAATACTTTACAGTCAACGTATATGTAACGATAGGATGAGGGGAAAAAATTGACCTTAGCAAATTGTGTGAAGGAAGTGGAATTCTTCTTGTTTAAAAAATATTTACTATTTCCGTGAATGAGGTCTAAACATTAATATTTTTACAGAATACTTTAATTTGGCTATGTAAATCAGATAAGAGACCATTTCCTGACAATTTCCATGCTAAAGGTGAATGAATAACGAACCCTATCAAATTTTTTCAGATCAATTCAACTGCAAAAAACAGCCACCCAACTAGCTGCTAAGATTAAGGTGGATTTTGAATTTCCCGTAATCGGCGTTCAACCATAACAAAAAAAACAGCATCAAAATTATGTGCCATAAAGGAAGTCTTAATTTATCCTACACCGTATTAACCTCCCATTACCTTCTTTTAATTGCCCAAGCCCTCGAAATGTCACTATCACAGGAATGGGGTGTGACTGAAGGAATGAAATAAATCACACTGATTATTATGAATTGCTGAATGGCTAAACGCCGTCTGGAGAATTTTGTAAAGTAACGTTAACACATGAATGCAATGTTGCCTAACAAAAAGGTGTGGATAATTTTGTGGAATGTTCTTAGCTTTTTCCTAGTAATCAACAATCTCAACGGTAGCTTGACGTGGAATTGTAGCTAAAAAATTTTTCAATCCAGGAAAAAAATTCAAAACTTCTAACCAAACATTTGCGTCTTGTTTCAGATTCAAAATGTAAAAATGATAATTAAAAAAAGCAATTTGTTCAGAAATTCATTAGGTTTTTAAAAGGTTTGGGTTTCAGAGTCCAATGGTACAGATCGGCGTAATAGGGAGGCCTGGGAGTGTCATGCCTACGCTACGACAAAATTTGTGTAAATCTTTCATCTAAATATCCAAAATCGGCGTTAAGCCCCAACGCTTTCTTAGATTACTTTAATTTATTAATTCTTAAACTCCCGAATATTTAGCTCATAGAACTAAATGCCACGCATGTTAATCCTAATTTTGAAAATAACTATTATGTACTGGCCATTCCATGAAAAATGTAGGAGGGATTTGAGCTCAACTTATTAAAATATTTAATAGTGCAGTAGAGTCGTCAATAGTAGAAAAAATTAATCCCACGAAATTTTCCTTCTTCATAATTAAAAAATACTTGCGGGTCAACCAATTTCCGTGAAAAAATCTTATGAGTCAATGTAAAACTTAATGTTATTCATGTTTTTAATGAAACAAATTCCCTCCCTTGGATTTTGGATATGTTGTGAAGTATGAAACTTGCGATTAATGTTATTTATTTTCTGATAAATTACATAGTCGGCGTCTAAACCAAGCAAAACAAAATTAGTTGAATTAAATATGAACGAACATTTTGAAAATGCAAACTAGTTATTGGCACACAAAAATCATGCATGTCTTTACTCAAAATACATGCATTAAGCATGTCAATTAAGGTCGTTAGTTCCAAACAACCTGTTTTTTTAACGCTTGGATCTTATTTAAAATTCGGCGCCAATTCAACCATGAAATCATTAAATGTGGCATAAACAAACAACAGACTTTATTCACGAGGAAAACAAAGGGCGCCAAACCCATTTTTATTTCTTCACAAATTTTAGCAACACAAAAAAGGGGAAGTCAAATATATGCTTAATATTGTTAGATATAGCTTTGCTGAGGTAAAAACCAATTTTTCCCTTTGAATGTTTAGGATATTTTTCAAGGGGAAAACATGGACCTTGTAGATTTAAACGGTTAACTCAGCGTGTCAACTACAAAAGTTGCCACATTTTGACGCCATTTATGATTTATTTTAAAGTTTTCCAAGGTAAATAGACAGCTCCCCTCCGGCCCCAGGTTTTGTCCAAAGTATGCAAAGCTATAGATAGAGCATGAAATAAACACGTAATAAATATATCCTCAAAAACTCATCCACTCAAATATACTGCCTTTTTTCTGGTTGGGGTAAGGCTAAAAAATCCTTCTGTCCATAATGCATAAAATCATAAGCTCAAAAGTTGCGTTCTCACAAACTGCGTGGCCTAAACTTCAACTTAGCGTAAAAGCATTACAGTGCGGTGCGATGGATAAAAAAATAAATACTAATATCGGAAAAAACTAAAAATCTCCAAAATTGAAGGAAAACCAGTGGACAAAATAAATAGGGCAAATTATTCTGGGCCAAGAAAATTATCAAAATCAAGATAAATTTTCAATTGATTCCACAACTCATGTTTTTTCATGGCTATTCAGAAATTACTCAAATACTTAAGCTCGACGCCGTTTATAAAATTTATCACATTGCCATCTGGGTATTGGAAGGTTGAATGTTGGCAATTCCATGTGAAACTAGATTGGTCTACAAGTCAAGTAGAAAATTTTTTACCGGAATTTTCTAGGCAGGGTTGAAATTACTGCATTACTATCGACTAAAAACCAAGTAATTATACAAAATCAGCAATCTTTTTGTAATTTTGCTGCAGAAACTTTCAAAAATTTTCTTCTTCAATAATTCTAAATGTGGAAAATTCTAAATTTCGTTACTTATTTTTAGGAAAAGTCCGAGAGTTTCGCAAAATTTCCTATAGTTTCACTGGGATCTCCACAGATAAGCGAGAAATTGGTAAAACATCGTTAGGTGGAATGGGTGGAAAAACATTGGAATAATTGTGGCTAAAAATTTTTCCATTCCGGAACAACTTCAAACCAAACATTCGCGTCTTATTTCAGATTTAAATAGTAAAAATAATTATTATTATGAAATAATTTTGCTCAAATTGCTCGGTTTTTAAAAAGAAGGGGAACAAAGTGGTGGCTAATTAATCTAAAAATGTAATGTTTGTCTCAGACAACTATCAATATTAAATTTGGTTAGACTTAAAAAAAAATTTGTGTCATTTTTCCCGCTTAAATTTTTTTAAATTCGCCGAGTAAATTCTGGCCATTTAATTCTGAAATCCTCATGTGATGAAAAAATTCTTTGGTCAATTTCCTCACCAACGGCTAATGTCATTAGGGTAATCCCCCCTAATATTGAATCTCCCAACAATCTATTCAATGAATTCCCAATTACAACAAAATGTAAACACAGAATGGCGTTAAGGTTGGATGATTCCGAAAATATCCAGACGACTACAAGTTAATATTACAACAAATATCACAGTATTAGTATATTTAAAATCAAGCTTTGGCGTTGAGATTCACTTAAATATTTTATTTATGTAGATCCCGTGGGAAAGACGTAAATGATGTTAGGAATAATTGTATGTTAAATGACCATTTTTACCGATGTTCATTGTTTTTTCCAGTAATAAAACTATCAAGAATGAAAGAAATGTTGTGGGAATGACTCAACTCAAAATGTGCATGGATCTCGTTTTAAATTACCCATCTTTAGTAATTTAAGGGGTCTTTCAAAAATGGGTCATTCTGGCAATGTTTCTAAAACGATTCGAATGATTGCGGAATTATTGGAAAATATGCTAATATTTTTGAATAGTTAAAATTTCACTTTAACTTTTTGACGTACAACGCAACTAAAATTATAATGTTTACATTTTTAGCTTTATGAAATTTTGATTTTTTTGCAGATACGAATTAAGTAGGAAAATTTAATGGGTGAGTTGTCATAATAATACCTCTGGATTTTACGCTAAATTGTAACAATTAATTATAATCGGAGAAAAATTTTCCAATTAAATTATTTTCCTCTTTCTTTTAAAGCTTCCAACTGCACTGCTAACAAAATGTTATGGAATAAAAACGGCTAAAACATTAAACAATGCTGCAACTAATATAGATGTTTTAAACTTTAAATTTTTTTAGATTTGTCCAAACTAATTGAATGGACAATCGTAAAATTCTTGACAAGTTTGACTCGTTCGTGGAAAATGTGATTCAACGTTCATCGTGGGTGGGCTTGTTTAAATTTTATTTTGTCAAGTTTCGACGCCACTCACAAGTAGTCCTATCCAAGTGTCACCCCCAAACCCATAGGTTTCTGGCAGTTTTTTCATTCTCCCGCCAAAAATTGTAACAAGAGTTAAAAGACCACGGATATTTATACAAATTCAAAAAGGTAGTATTTAGTTAGTGTAATTTGAAATGCAACGTAAGAATTTAAGAAACTTGCCTTCTTTCGACTGTGGGAGATTGATATGTTTGTTTACGTTTTCATACTTTCCGTTTCCCGCTTTCAGTTACGTTGCAAAGAGTACATAAAAATTTTTAGCACATAAAAACAGTGTCTGTTTCAAAGTGGTTGCCACAATATCTCAGCACAGGAACATCCGATTGTGTTCAAATTTTAAACTTTTAATAATTTTTAAGCTTTTAACACAATTGAAATAGGAGTCCCCACCGTTAGTTTTCCCGCAATCCGATTTTCGGTTTTCCGGGGAAAATGACTTTTTGAAAAAAGGGACCTCTCTACAATCATCCGAAAACCCTGCACACCAAATTTTATTGGATTCGGACCAATATTGGCGAAATCATGGACAGGAAACCGAAAACGACAATCGGAAATCTTTGTAATTCCAGTGCTTGCCTCGAAACCAGAAAAATTTTAAAACTTTTATAATATACCCACTAATTATGTACCCCAACAGCTCTTACTCAGTCCCCTATAACTTTGGTCCTCGGAGGAACAAAAATTTAAGTGGTATCAATTCTAAAAGCTAAAATGTTACACCTTTAGTATCTTCCACCGTTATGGCTCTACGTTGAGTGCAGCAAAAGTTATAGCAGATCAAAATTCCTAAATATTTTAAGGATGTTTGCAGGGGATTTCGAGGTCTCACAATGAAAATGAAAAACAAATTTCGGTACCCCAGAAAAAATTCCCATAATTTTTTGGCCAAAGTACGATTTTTACCTTGCAATCTCGTTACAGCACTTTTTGAGGCGGCAAGCCTCTGTAAACGTAAACTCTCCATTCAACTAATGTTGAAAAAATTGGCAAATGGCGTTATTGTGGCTGCCATGGTAACAATAGGGACATAATTTATTTTGCCCAACATGCAGTTTACCATGGTACTTCTCATGATTGAGGTCAAAAATATTAATTCACGACGTCCTTTTTTACCAAACGCGGGATGTCCGCGTAACGGGTTCAAGAACTAAAAAATAAGGTTACTTGCGTTGGTAGCTTCTCTCCACCAAAAATCACGCGGATTCTCAGTGATCGTTCAAAATACAAGCTGTAGTTAAAATTTGGGTGTCAATGTGTTCTTTTCAGGACAGAAGTGTCTTTGAATAACGTAGGTAAATCGGAGCCATTCCGGATTATTGCGGGAAAATACTGATGGAGTTATTCATAAGCAAACACATTTTGTAATAATTGTAGGTTAACGCCGTTTGCGAAATTTCATAGCAAGTAGGGATTCCCATATAGCAGATCCATATTGTTCTAGGACCAAGGTCGGTCTTTTGTAGTGCCTCCAATTCCCGAGGACGTATACCACATTATAAATGCATTCTGAAGATGCTTGACGTCATGTAGGTTAAAAAAAAGTGGGGTTTATACTCCGACTCATACCCGACGGTCTAACAGAGTTGTCAACCATCTTAAATCTTTATTCAAATCAGTTACAAAGAGAAAAATTTTTATAAGGTTGCTGTTAACAATTTGACGAAAACTCCCGAATATTTCGGTCACAGAACTAAATCCTAGGGAATATTATTACCAAATTTTGAAAATGATTATTATACTTTTGCTGATCGAAAGAAAAAAAAGGCAGGAGGCAAGTCCCATTAAAGTTGTAGTAGCCAACGGAACTTGAGCTTAAAAATTAATCTCCCGACATTTGGCTTGATCATAATTAAAAAATAGTTGCGGACTAAACATTTTCCGTGGAAACAAAACTTATTAGTTAATGTAAAATGCAATCATATCTTTAATGGAGCAAGTACTCTCCTTTAGATTTTTGAATTAGATATGGAAGCAACCTACTTGCGCGTTTAACCAATATTTTTTTTACAAATTACATGGTCGGCGTCTACCTCAAGCAACACAAAAATATTTCAATTCCATTAAGGCTGACATGAATGAAAAGATGCTTATTAACTTTTGCTACACAAAAATCATCCATATCTTTACTCAAAAAGAGTTTGGGAAAATGTGAATGTTAAAGATGAACTTTTTTAAATTTGAATTTTTTTTACAAATAAATGCCAACTCCACGCCAGACTTTGACCAAATAAACATGTTTTTCGTCTCTCAAGAATTTCTCTGATAAAGTATTTCATAAAAATACCGCCACAGTTGAAACTTTCCCAATATTTTTGGTATACAATTTTTGTAAATTATATGATCGGCGTGGAATTTAAGCAGTAGTTGACTTCACCCTTGAAAACCTAGTTCGGTTTTTTTGTACAATGGACTCGCTTAAGAGATCAATAAAGGATGAATGAAGAAGTTGGCAAATTAAATTCAAAACTATCCGCATTTTTTATTTATATTTTGATTTGATTTTGTATTTTTAAAAAAGTGTTTTTTAAAACAATATTTCAAATTATTTTGAAAATTTAAGTCATATTTGCATTTTACTCTTCTGAATGTATTGTAAATGAGAAATTTGTAAGCGATTTTTGTCCTTTCCGTTTTGGAGCTTTTTTTATTTCAAAATCAAACTAATACTACTCGTTTCGCTATACAACCTTTTTTAGCATTCACATTTGAGAAAAACTAACCCTTTGTAACTGAGATGGGGAAAGTTTTCTGACATTTTGAGACATTGACCCACAACGTTGACCTATGTGAAGGACGGTATGCGGGTATGGCTTCTTCTGGTTTGTTAATTATTGACTCAATACACAATTTCGGCCATTGAGGTCTAAACAATGATTATTTTGCGGAAATTTTTTTGTGATTTGGTCATTTAATTAGAGCTGCGAAGGGGGCAAGTAGTTTTCAAACTTGACCATATTTAAACTTGACTTGACCATGAAACCTCAAGCGAATATTTCCTTCATCCTGAACTTGACATTTAGGCTCAAGTACTTTGATTTCAAGCTCAAGTTCGTGTTTTCAAGTATTCTACACTGGATCTGAACTTGAAGTTTTGGGCTCAAGTAAAAAGATGAACTTGAAAATGACTTGAACTTGTACAAAATTTCTATTTCCGTCCAAAAGGCGTAAGTTTTACCACAAACACAATTTTAATTTAATTATTACAATCGTCACTTTTTTTGTACACTTGAACTTGACCCTGATATTTTCTTCAAGTAATATTTTCGGACTTGAACATCAACTTGACTTGAGTGATAAAATCATGGTCAAGTATGGACAAAATTTAAACAAAAGTAAATTTTTCCTTCAACCTGAACTTGACATTTCGGTTCAAGTACAACTTGTATTTAAAGTTCAAGTTCGGGTAATTCAGTGCACTTTAAAATGGAGCTAAACTTGATTATCAAGTTTCGAGTTCAAAGTAAAAGGATGTGACTTAATCATGACTTAAACTAGTACAAAATTTACTTTTTAGTCTAAATTTCTCCTCTGATTAAATTCATCACTTCTATTGACTTGAACTTGACCATGACATTTACTTCAAGCAATATTTCCCAACTTGAACATGAACTTGGCTTCAGTAATAAAATCGTGGTCAGGTATGGACAAAACTTGAACATGAGCCGAAAAGCTCAAGTACATTTTTGTAGTTATTTGAACTCGAACATGATTGCAGCTCCACATTTGGTTCATAAAATATCAGCTATAAAATATCATTTCCTTAGAATCTCCATGCTCCAGGTTAATCGACAACACATCTCTTTGCATTTTTACATTCAACACTTACGAACTGCAAATCCAGCAATCTCACCGTTCAAATTTGTGATGGGTTTTGAATTTACAAATAATCGGCGTTGATCTCAAACAAAAGACTATAGCATCAAGAGTCTGTGCCATAAAGGAGATAACAATTAATCCTGCACCTGAGCAATTTCCATCTCCAAATTTTAACTGCCCAAGCCCTCCAAACGGCACTATCTCAGGAATGGACGTCGGATTGAAGGATTGAATTAAACCACTCAAATTACTATGAATTGTTGGGGAAGCTAAACGCCGTCTGCAGAATTTTACGATATAACTCAAACGACATTAGTTTAGGTAATTAAATCAAACAAGCTCGCTGAAATTGATTTCCATTAAAATCTGTCTTAAATTGAATTAGGAATTGTCCCATACACTTTGTTCCCAAACCATCCTAACTGTGAAGTTTGCTTCAATGTAGGAATTTAACTTGAAAGGGTCCATTTGCAAAGAAAAAAAACTGAAACGGTTTTTCCAAGTTGCTCAAGTTAAACGCCAATAACAGAATTGAACATGAATGTGCTGGTCCTCCATTAAAACATGCATAAGCAATTACCATTTTGGAATAAATTGGAATACGTGGTTATTTAATTGAACATTTATTAATTACCGAGCTTTCAGCCACAAGCAGTGACCATCTTCAGGGTTAAAACATGACTGGCAGTAAATGGATTGCTTAATTTAGATCTTGATCTCTAAGTAATAATAAAAATCTAAAATATCTATTTTTTAAAATTAATAATCAAGTAATTTAGGAATGATGGGTTTGCTGAGCGTTGCTGAGAGTATAACCTTTCGTGACGTTCATCCCTTCCTTCTCCGATTGTTGAATAATGAGCCCTTCCTTGATTAATCTTAAGAAATGATTATCTTCTTTGAGTACAATTTTTGCTGCATTCCATCCTATGTCGTGGTTTTTGTTTCTTATAGTATGTCGGGCAATCGCTGATTTTTTGTACTCCCGTCTACGTACATTATCTTTATGTTCGTTTATTCTTACTTCCAAATCCCGGTATGTCTCTCCCACATAAATGGAGTCACAGGAGTTGCAACATTTCAGGGTTCTTCTAAGATATCCTGCCACTTTGTTGGAAATATTTCCTATGTAAGGTATTGGAATCCATGGAGGTTCCTTGTGGTCACTATTTTGTAGGTCTGAAATATTAACAGATATATCTACCGAGTCGGATGATTGGGTCTTCCTTGTCTCAACATACTCCTGTATGTTTTCAATTGGTTGACGTACATTCTGATTCATTTTGTTTCGCATTCTTTCAATTCTACCATTTATGAATTTCAAAGGGTATGCATTCATTCTTAGTACATTCCTTATAACATTTTAATAACATTTTAATAATTTTAATAAGCATAAGTAACATTTTTATCCAGGGAGGAACTTGTATAGGCAGATCAATGTGCTATTAAAATTTGAGGATATTAAAAGTGTAGAATAAATTCCAGAAAATAGAAAACAATGTCCATTAAAAATTTTTGAATGTTTGTAAAATAAATGATTGGAAAATACGCTCTTTAATAGTTATTCCTGCGCTGCATCAGAATTCATGGAACCGTGGATTTTTTCACCAAAACAAGACTCACTCTGCTAATAATAATTTAATCACAATAATAAAAATTTTTTCTCGAATTTTGAAATTTAGCAAAAATTGAAGAATATTTCAATTTCTGCGGATTTAAGGCTTCAGGAACTTTTTAACATAAATTATTTAGAACATAAATATTTTATGCACTTTTTATCAATCCAGGTAAAATCTATGGCCACATTTTTTATATAATTTTGACAGATTTTAGCAAATCATCGCGCCGGGTTAGTACTCTCCAAAATTAAATGGACTTTGCTGAATTGTAACTCCGTATATAAAATTCTAATTGAAATTGCGGGGAGTATATGATAATGATATACTCTGTAACTATAAGCCGCATGTGAAATGATAGGGATCCAAAATCATTTTGAAACTTCGAGGATTGCCTACGAAGCTGACACTTTACCATAACACCTAAAAGTGGCAAATTATCACACTGCTTAGTATTCTTAAGGGAACTAAATTCCTACTTGTGGTCTCCACCAAGTAAAGTGCAAAAATGAATGTAAAATTTTTAGACATTTTTTAACATTTTGCGATGGTATCAAAACAATGCCTATTAAGTTCCATGCAATCTTGTGAGTAAGTGCCGGAAACGTTTTAATGTAAAATCCTACCAAAACTCAATGATAGGTTAAAGTTCATGTGTGACGCAGTGCGGCACCCTGCCATTTACACTGCAGGAGAAAGTGAAATAAAGTTTAAAATTGTGTGGAACAAAAGAGCCTAAAAACCTTACTCCCCTGGCGTCCCAAATTGGCTCGATCCGAGTTTTTTCTGTATATCTCACTCAGTCCAATGGCCCAATTCACCAACCAAGAACTTTCACAAAAATTCACACAAACTCTGCCTACCCCCCCTTCACCGTTGAACCCAGCCAGCAAGAAAAGAAGCGTTGTTAGAAAAAGAA
The DNA here is from genome assembly GCA_034693705.1 of Spatulosminthurus flaviceps. NCBI lineage: Eukaryota > Metazoa > Arthropoda > Collembola > Symphypleona > Sminthuridae > Spatulosminthurus > Spatulosminthurus flaviceps. Next base: position 517 of record JAQFXU010001628.1, on the reverse strand, counting down.
GGCAGTCAAGTCTGTTCATTCCTGCGAGCTTGAGGTGTGTGGCTCGGCTCTTCGTTTATTGGCTTCACCAGAATTGGTATAATTTGATAGACGCTGGGGACTTCAAATATTCCACCACAATTTAATATTTTATAAACTTATCATTGAGACTTACAATGCCTTCAAAAAGTAAAAGCCACAAGTGTGAAAATTGTTCCGCATTGTTTAACTGTGTAAGTGCACTTGAAAGGCATTCGAGGGTACATTCGGGTGAAAAATCCTTCACTTGTGGTCTCTGTGGGAAGAGTTTTTCACAAATAGATTCTTTAGAAGCACACGTGCGCATTCACACCGGTGAGAAACCTTACAGATGCAACATTTGTGGAAAGGATTATGCCCAGCGAGGTGATCTTTGGAGACATTTAAGAGCCCACACTGGAGAGAAACCCTTTCATTGTAGTGTTTGCGGGAAAAATTTTGGTTACAAAAGTAGCTTCAACCTACACAAGCGGATCCATACAGGAGAAAAACCCTTCAA
>JAQFXU010001627.1:0-27081 GCA_034693705.1 Spatulosminthurus flaviceps | reverse complement strand
TAATTTTAGAGTTTGGTGGTAGCGACCACCAGTATTGGCGGTAGCGACCACCAATGTTGGCGGCAGCGACCACCAAGATGGTTGTCGCATCCACCAGATACTTTTGGTGGCAGTTTTGGCGGTAGTTTGGAGCTGGGCCGGTAAAGTAGAAATTAGCCGCGAAGACTCATTTAGGCCTTTCAGTCTGAAAATTCCTTGACAAGTGCCAATAAAATCTGGTGGAAAAAAAGCTCACGGAGATTCACACTTGTACAATGCAATAATATTGATGAAAATTACCCAGGGATGGGAATTGAAACAATATTTATATCCAACATTTTGTACATACTATAATGTTCGAAAAAATTTGCATTTTCTATTTGGCGACTTTCAAAAAACGTTGGAATACTAATTTCGGTATTCTATCCAAAATAATTAGACTGACAGGATTTTTGATCAGAAGAAATCTTTTCAATAATTATTATATGTATATTTTCAGAAAAATTGTAGATTTAAAAAATTAATGTGATTAAATATTTATATACAGTTTATATAACAAACCTAAATTTGTTTATGTAAATTCATGAAAGGGACACCGCAAGTTGGCGAAAGTATTTATAAAACAAAACAAGCATACATTCATAGGAAAATACGCAAATTCATATTCAAATCCAAAATCTTGATTCCCATCCCAGACCTCCACACATTTTATGAGGTGCTCAAAAAAGTTTTTTCTTGCTACCAACCGCCATTGTTCTGCAATTAAAGTTAAAGCTTGTAGAGTATGGATGAGTTTGGTGAAGGAGATCTATGAGGTTTTATTTCTATGTAGGGACTCACATTGTATGCAAATCTTTACGTATTATTTTGAAATATCAATGTACGAACATGTATAATAATTATTATGCTATTACTACATGCTTGTTTACTTCCATAAAAAGTTTTAAAGTTGTATGAGTTTGATTCATTACCTTTAGATACGGTTCTGAGCAATTTATAATCTACGATGGAGCTAAATGATAAAGCAAGTCGAAAATGTAGCATGGATGTGGAGAATTTTCACTGGTTTTTACTCCCGTCAGCAAATGATCACAAGTTCTATGATTGCAAATTTGTACACAGATAACATTCATAAATCCCCCTTGATGAAGGTTGCCCAATTATATGATATAAAATATTGCCGTGTATAAAAGCTGCTCGTGCTAGATTAAAAAAAGAAAAAGGAATGCGGGAATCGTAGGTAGTTACAAGTGTAATGAAAATCATACAGGATACTGGAGGGTGAGGCAGATCAATTGGTATAGTTGCAGGTGGATTTAATGTCAATAAATGCAAAAATAAATTACAGTATATTTCCTATATAGTGGCAACCAAGAGATCCGAGAAATTCTGCCACTATAGCGTTCCATGCATATTTTCCATATTAATATTTAAGACCATAATAGGCATTAACTCAAAACTAGAAGAATTTCCATTGATTTATGTCAAAACTTAATTTTGAATTCATACAACGTAATATCTTTTTGTTTCTTGACTAAAAATATACAACTTTTTTGTTCAAAACGAGGGAAAATGACCTGAAAAAACCCAAAATTCTTCAAAATCTGTCACTATACGGAGATTTTTTAAAAAACCCTGCCACTGTAGCCTTTAGCGTATACCTTAAGCAGGGGGGAATCTCTGGGGAGGATTTTAGCCTGCCACTGTAGAGGAAATGCCATCTTAGGGAAAACCACTATACAGGGAATCTACTGTACTTTCTAATTGTGTTTCCGAAACCTGCATTAATTTTTCACTCACACGTTATACTTCAGTTTTTCGGTTTTCCTTTCATGCAATGCAGTGTGTGGTAATAAAATCCTATAAATGGCCTTGCTTCATTAAGAAATTTACAAACAAGAAAATAATTATTGTAAACAACTGTAAAAAATTAATTATCCTCGGGGAATTTATCAATATCTGTAATCCATCACCCAAAGTAGATTAAGCTTGATTTTCTCCGTCGTCGGGTAGGGTAATGCGTAATTGGTCATAGTCTGAGGCCTGATGTGCTCTGCTATGTGTAAATACTGCTATTTTATCACTATGATGAGATAATAGGTTCATCAGTGACTATGATATCTCATCGAGTGAATGGTGGGACACCCGAGTAAAGGAAGTAAGTCCATTTTTCAATTTACTTCGGAGGTCACTGGATCAAAACTGGATCCTGCAGATATTATGAAGTTTTGGGTATTTATTAGTATTTTATTTATTAGTATTTTATATATTTTATTTATTAGTAAGTATTCATTAGTATATAATCAAGCTAATGCAAATTACTGAATACCTTGAAGTGGCATTCAGTAGTAGTAACTCCTGTTCATGTTACTCTCTAGTGAGGGCAGGGTCAAGTTTAAGGTTTGTAAATCAATGTCAGTATCTTCAATCTTCAACTTTGTTAATTCCTGGTATACGTTCTGGCCAAAAGTGTATTGCATTTAAACCTCACATCCTCACCTACCAACTATCTCAAAACATTACATTGATACATTGCATTGTTTCAAATTAAACGCTCGATTTTGCCATGAAACTATCGGAATCGGAATTCAAATCGGAATTATATCCAAAAAATTTCGGTATCCGAATTCGAATCGGAACCGGAAAAAATGTCCGAAAAGTATTTTAATCCGAATTTGAATTCATATGGAAACACAGAATTTAAATCGGTATTCCAAAATTTCGGATTCCGACTTCGATACATTATCCAAAAAATTGTGTTTAGGGGCTATTTTCACCGGATTTTTTCCAAACTCAAAGTTGTAATAATCGATTTTTTAATAAAAAATAAAATTTTTATAAATTTATTTGATAAAAAGCTTAGATTTTAATCAGAAATTTGAAAATTTTTCACAGATTTGTGAAAAACGCGATAGCGAAAGTATTCATAAAGGTATTCGAATTGGAATCGGTTCGGTATGGTCAAAATTAATATTAAAATGATATCTGAATTCATATCGGAATCCGAAAAAAATGTTATTCCAAAAAGTATATCGGAATTCAATGGAAAAAATATTTTAATTCATATTTTTCCGATTTCCCATCCCTGGAAACTACTGTGTGTATACAAGGATGAAACTCTACCTGATAAGTTCACCTCCAAAGGTCTTTTTTTGGTACTTTTGTACAAACAGTTATTATTATATGGCTGAAAATGTAACATTTCTACAATTAGTTGAGAAACAGCTTTGAAAAGAATTTCTAATCACCAAAGTAGTATGACGCATAAAACTTAGGGCTTAGTCAGTCCGTGCAGGAATAGGTGAAAAAATGGAACAATTTAGCTGTAATTAATTTGTGCTCTACTCTACATTATAAGTTGGATCGTACATGCATATTCCCACCCGGAGTATATAGTTGGCTGCCGTAAAAGTCACTTTGGTAAGTACATGCTCATAGACGTGCACATATAAAATGTTAATGATGAAACCTCCAAGTTTTACTTGCTCTGTAACATAAACTAAACAGAAAATTTTAGATACTGGAGCTATACGCACTGGAGATAAACAAAGAGCTTTCAACTTTTGTGCTCAACCATATTAACTCTCCAGGTGTGCGTGTATAGTGAGTTCTCTAGAAAATGTAGAATCCCCACAGTCTCATTGGTATCCTTTCGTCTTAAAAGACCTGTACACAAAACCTTCACGGCTTCCCAGTGAGGGAAATCATGACCATATTCAGGTCCTTATAACCGTTATGGAAATCCTGGTAAATGCCAGATGGATGTACATATGTCTATGTTTTCAGTATATATCTCACAAAAAGTGGGAAGGTACACCAAAGTATTTTGTATATGTAAAAAAAAGAAGACTTTTTCTTTACTGCCTAGACCGGAATGACTGCGAGACAGTTTTGTACTCAGCTGAATGTCTGCCTTTCATGCCAAAGCTATTAGACTTCCAAAAGTAGAAGGAAGTTTTTTAAATTTCCTCAAGCAATGCCACTACACTGAGGCATTTTTTCCGATCTGTTTAATTTCTGTTATAAAATAATTAGAAAGTTCGTTAATTATATTTTACGACTCAACTCCACTTAGGAAACGCTAACGTGTAATTACAATTACAAACACCAGCATAACTAAAACAACTAAAACAGTAATAAATAAAAACAGTAACAAAAGCATTGGTAATAAGTTTACATTAAATTAACATCAAATGAATTTCCTACCATCTCACTCCTCTAAAATTCGGCTATCAAAAAAATTTCAAATTACCTGTAGCCAACGAAGTTCTAACTATAAGAACCTCAAATCAAATAATTTTTTGATCAGTTTTTGTTTTTCTCTCTAAAAAATATCCAGGAGTTTTGTTACATTTAAATAGCAAAGAGAAAATAGATAATGATCTGTACCCTGACTAAACGAGTGTTGAGTTTTTTTCTGTATTTTAAATTTTATGTTATGTTTGCCTTATTTGTGTAATAGTTTTGACACTTCATGTAGGAAGATTTAGTAATAAATCAAGTTAGGTACATGCTGTACAAAGGAGTGAGGATCCTAAAGTTTACTATACTGAGCCTGCCCTAAAAGTGTGCTTTAGTTTGATAAGCAATATATTATTGGGGATGTGAAAAATTGTGAACCTTTGTTGCTTGTTATTTTCATATGGACATGAGCTATGGGAGGTTTGAAGATAGTAGTGATACACTGAGTGAGAGACTGAAGTGAAAACAAGTGCAAGTTCTGTCCACAAGTGGGTGTTTCATTCGGCGATTTTGGTTGACATGACTTGTCTGAAGATGAAAATCCAGTATTAGAATGGTTCATTGCAATAGGAAAGATTGGAGTATAGGGACGGTGTTCCATCAAGGGATTGAGAATACATGTGAAATTTTGTGACTGGAGGATTTATAGAATCGGGCTTTGTCCTTTCCCTGAATTGTATCTCAGTGCCGCTTCCACACATAAACACGACGTACACATTGTTCCAACACTGACTCTGAAATGAGCCGTCACTACTCGTGTCTAATTTATAGGAACTGCCTGGCGCATTCTAGGTTTTGTCCACCCTCAACCACCAACTTATCCACTATGTTCAACCCTCCTAAACTCACAATCAGTTTATACCTCGCACGCTCAGCCTGTTAAAAATATCCAAGTTTATTTCCATTCGTGGCGTAAGTGCTGACAGGAGTGAAACTTTAGAAATTTCCTGCCTTTCCACCACTGCACTCATCAAAGTATGACTTGGTGGTGAATGGACACGTCCTTCTGATTACATTGAGTGGAAGTGTTAAGGTGAACGACAAGTGATCAATTTAATTTTCTCATAATTGCTTCTTTTGGCGAACACCATGAGGAAACCGCTCGAGAAAGTAGCGAAAGCTCTACTAAGATATCCTAAAACCAAAAGATTTGTCCAGACTCGTGATCAATCAGTGGCAGTTCAGTCTAATCCAAGATCATTACCACTGGAACCACTTCAAGTTGAATGTCCTTTTAATTCGCAGCTGAAAAACCATGTGGAACCTCAAAAGCCAACGGTGGAAAAAAACAGGTCTACTCTACCACCAAGTGATGGTAGTAGCAGTAGAACCATACGACCCTTCTCATCAATTCCTTCACCACCAGGACTACCTCTCGTTGGTAGCTTATTTGAGTTCATTAAAGCTGGGGCTGGCTCAAATCTTCACGAGTATAATCGTATGCGTCACAGTCAGCTAGGCCCTATTTACAAGTGAGTTTCCTCCATAAGATCTCTACTTATGTACATGGACTATTGTTGTATGTATGGAGGTTAGAATTAAGTATTTATGGCTTTATTTCTTGTATTTCCTTTAAAACTCTACAAATTTTTTGATTTCCAAAAGCTCTTTTTCCATTTCGCGAATCTTATTTAGATTTCTCTAGAAGTTTTTTTTATAGCCAGCAGGGATTTTACCAGCAGGGATAGCTGGCAAAGTTTCTCTCCCCCCTTTACTCACATGTATCATTTTAATATAATTAGTCTTTTTATTTAGTCAATTTATTAGCATTAAGTTTCCGTTGCTGTTGCTGTACACATAATGCATTTTTTATTTTAGGGAAAATATTGCCGGACATGAGGTCCTGTATGTATCAGACCCAGAATTGTATCGTGATGTGACCCGCTTTGAGGGTAGTTTGCCTCTAATCTTCAAGCCTGATTCCTTCAAATTATACCACAATGAAACTAACTGCGTTCGAAATAATGGGCTATTTTTTAAGTAAGTCTTTTTTTGTACTCTCCCTTTCTATTTGGTTTTACGATATAAATATACTTTGGTATCTGTATGTATTATGCGTTGAGTACATATATTTCATGTAACTTGTGACTTGTTTGTCATGCAACTTGTTTCGAATAACAATCATCTTCTGACACTTTTATATATAAACAATACTTTTTCTACAAACTAGTATAATACCGACAACGCACTAACAGTTTTCAGGTGAAGACTTAACAGCATTTTTGCTGATGACAGTGCAGTGGTAAAAATTAAAACGCAGTTGAAAAAGGTGGTCGTACAGGGATGTCATTATAATGTCTTTCAAGAATTGAACTGCAACATCTTGTTTGTATATAAGATATTGAGGGGTATGCATGCAAAGTCATGAACTTGCAAACCATGTAAGATTAAGCAACATGGTCGTATGATTCTGCAGCTTTCAGTCAAATAAATCAAGTTATTCCAAGTGGTAAAGCAACTTGTTTAGGATTCTACCCAGTTGACCACATCCAGAAACTTGGTTCTTCTTGTTCGGTACTCCTGGCTGTCAAGTCTAGCATATCAGTGAAGTATCATAAGCAAGATTACGTATTAGAAAAGTGAAGATGTACTTTTTTTTACCCCTGTTACTCCTGTCGCATATTGCAACGTTTAAATGCATACATAAATACGTACATACTGGCTATGCTCGCTTTCTGTGTATCGTTTTAGTGATTCTGTTGCTGCTCACTTGCTTTTATTGGGGACTGCATTATTTGTACTTATCAACATACCAACCATTTTAGTAATAATTTACGTAGAATCCTTCAAAAATTCAGAAAACAAAACAAGCTATTATTTTATGTCTTATTTTGCCACAATCAACAATGTATACATCCGTATTATTTCAGCCCTTCTGCATACTATTTTTTACTGTGACATTAAATTATGAGATCTTACAAAAATCCTTTTTCATATTTAACTATAAATCTATGATTTTGAGTCCATCAATGCTAGTGCCATGCGTGGAATGTGAAATTTTCGGATGTTGCTTAGTTAGTGTAAAAATATAACCCTTATTGTTGTATATTTAATTGAAACCATTGCATTCGGTAGGAAAATTTTGTAGTTAATTATTGATGGATGCGTTTAATTGAGAATTTTCAGTTACTCTTATCATCAACTGATACTGTAAAAATTTTTACTTGCAAAGTCATGGTTTGGGGGAGGAGCAGTAGTGTAGTAGTTTAGTAAAGTATTTTTTGAAAATGTAAATATATGAATGAGGTAAACAAATTAGATTCGTGGTTCAATAGCTCCAATCTTTAGTATACCACTCCTCAAAACCACGGGTTCACGTACCCATATGCATTATCTTGAGGAAAGGTGAGGCACAATCACCTTGTGTTTGCCGTTAATGCTATCGGCTCCAGGTAAATTTATTTACACGTGGAATGAAGCAGCTTTTTAGAGCATGATCACACTGTGTATACCTTATTGGTAAGGACAACTTTCATAGCTCCCAGTGTGGGACGCTGACCTCGTCACACTATGTAATTATCTAATTTTTCAATAATGCTGTGATTTTTAATTCATTAGTTTTTTATTATTAACAAAAAGTTTATGATAGAGCGCAGATGGAGGAGATGGAGGAGATGGGAGATATAGATATTCTTGAAGAAGTCTTTGTATTCGTTCTTTTGAAAATTTAATAAAAAAGAAAACGAAGAGCTATTTCCATAAACTGTGCTGTTCTCATCGCCAGCTTTGTTTACTATGCAATATAACTTTGAGTATTTCAGTGACTGCGGAAAAATCAATAATCTTGATGTTTTTCGTGTGTCAAGTACTAAAACGCACATGACTGGGATTAGACTTTGTGAATGAAATGCGTTGTCAAATTGTGTTAATGAAAAAACATCTTTACCTCTGCAGAGCAATAGAGCACAAGGTAATAAATTGCAGCCTCGAGTCCTAATGCCCTCTAAACGTAAGCATCTTACTGGCTGTATTTGTTAATATAGAACCTTATTGTTGTTTTCCGTTTTATTTTATATCCTGAGTCCCGACTTTCAGGAGCAGATACGAAAATTAGTATGACTTAAGATATACACTTACGACTTGTATATTAATCCGGCAATACTGGCTAAATATTACGAAAAAACTTGATAAATATGACGTTGGAATCTGGCACGATCTCTCCGGATACTCTGGAACAACATTAGACTGCTAAGTTTCTGATGAATGAAACTTATTTTGTCCTTACAAAAGGCAAGAAGTTATAGTTGATTGTACATATGTAGTAGCTAGAAAATGATATTTATTCGTGCTCGAAAATTTCCATCACTTGTAAATACCCATGAGTTAGATTATTCTAATGTGCAACCTGAAGTCATAACTTCCATGATGAGCTAGTTAATAATCAGGATAGCTATTGACAAGAGCATTTTTGCGGTAGTTTATAGTATAGGACAGTCATAGTTCGTGTTAGCTACATGCCGGCATTCATGTGTCTATAGCTTACGTAGAGTGTGTAGTAAGTACTTGTGTAGAGTCTGGAACTACGAAACAAGATTCCAAATGGTCAAATATTTATCTACTACTGTCTAGACTCTAGACTGCCTTAGCAGACTGGAATAATTTTTATTTTTGTTGGCTGCTTTTTGCTTCATTCAGCTCGTGTAGTATGTACATATTTGATTACGTGAATCGAAAATAAAATCTTTTCACTTTCCTTCGCCTCATTTTTGCAAAATTGCCGATTTAACGTCGTATTTTAGTTTACATATATTTATAGCTTAAAGATTTTTATATCCGCACATAAAAATGGTTACTATGGACTGAGTCGCCTTTACAGTTCTGTTTTCTGCTTACATTTCAGGTAGTAATACTAGTAAAATTAATGCGAATACGTTGGCGTAACATTTGTTCACATTTTCAGCCTTATCGTTTCATCGATAAAACTTACTGTACGAAGGCCCCAGCGCCCCACAGGAGTAATAATTTCAAGTTTGTTCAAATTCATTGTTTTTTTGCATGGTATTATTTTGATCAAATTTTCCCCTTCGATGGGCATGGTGAATGGTGATGGGAATTTTGGATTCAGGAAATCAGAAAACAGGAAATCGTACAAAACTTAATGATATGCTGTGTGCTTGGCAATGAAATACCATAACGCATCAATAAAACGAATTGTTTCATTTTGTCTCACCGGCGGGGTTCCAAAATGTTCCATATTTTTAACCTCGTTCTGGGGTGCTTTAGAAATTTTTGATTTTCTCATGTACGTTTCTCACAAGTTAAAACTAGGCCAATATTTTTAAACATCACTAGAAAAGAATGTAGCAAAATATAGAAATCATATTTCGTAATTTGCGGCAAAACAAATTATGAGAGGCCAAAATGTATGTGAAAATGGGACTTTTAGAATGAGGCCAAAATGCACGAAAACATGAGAAACAGGTCAAAATTCATGAAAAAATGGGACGTTTTAGAAAGCCAAGCTGTTGTTTTGTATTTTTTCTCGAAGAAATTACTTGTAGATTGACAAAAGACAATCAGCAGTGCAACTCTTTACGTATGTCCCGTATAAAACTTGACTGCTTCATGCTTCATTATTATCTTTAGACAAGTGTGTCGGCCCGTTCGTCCAACGCAACCGCGACACTGAATTTTTAGGGAAATAAACTCGCAACTTCAGGCGGAGAAGCGAATTGAAAAAATCCATGCATCCAGTGGTCCTGAGGAAGGCTAGGCTACAAATTCGATGCACTTCACGGTTGTGCTGTGTAGCTATTTGCAGCATAATACCAAAAATGCAGCTACAGGGGAAGAACTTCTGGAAATGCACGCATAAGAGACCACGTGATCACAGATACCTGTGAAATGCCAGGGATGCAATAATGAAGAAGTAACCGAAGCATTTATGCATCACCCATATTTTAGCCTTTTTCACATACAAAAACCCCCTCAGTTTAAGAATCATCTCTCACTTGACTTCTATCCGGTAAAACACCCTAAACAGGGTCTCATTTATAAAGCCGAATTGAAAACACGGAAAAAGTTTATTTGCTTGCTTTACAAAATTCCATGGGATCCGAGCTCGAAATAATTTATTCTAATTTTTGGTAGACCCTGAAAATACCGCCAAAACAAATCCAGCGTTAAACTTGAATTCAATATTACTCTTCCCTCCTGAAACATTTCCAGCTTAAAGACAGTCCTAACTGCGCATTACTTTCAAGTAAAATGAAAACGTTCGATTCTATAAAACTCACCCATTACGCCATTACTATTTCCTAAAACAAACCCACTTCACATTTTGTAAGTAAAACTCTTGAGGTGAGGCCCCGGTTCCTATGGGTTATTGTATGAAGAATTGTAGTTATCAGCAGATACTTGCATCCATGTCACAAACAGGATAAACTCTGGGTGATTGGTATTATTATGATGACAATGACTTACACAAAGTGAGAATTGGAATTTACGTTTTGTCAGCAATCACTAGACCATTGAATCATTAATAATAATTATTGAAGTAATTCCTGCGTAATAGAGTAAAGTGGTATAGATCGACATCAATATAGTTTGGTAGGCTGACGCTATTAGAATAAGTGTAACAAGCTATTAAAATAACAGTGATATTAAAAGTAAATAGCAGATCCATGCATATGTTTAGACTGCTCAAGTTACCGTGTTTAATGCTGTATAATTTACCATCAAAAGTTAAGTGATCTTTTATGATCCACTTGCATATAGTTACATACTAAATAGTATGTTCCGGTAATTTGTTTACATACGGTATTTATTATTAATTGACTATAATTGAAAATAATTTTTGTAGCCTGTTGCTCTAAGATCTGCTTCTCGACTTCATTCATGTGACACGCAAATATCAAAGCTCTATATACAGATGTGAGATTAAATAGCCTCCTGCATATGCCAAATGCCTGTTGAAGTAAGTCGCATGAAGGGTTGGTGTGTGCAAAAGGCAGGTTGCAGAATATATTTATTGTGTTTGACATACGTATTTGTTTCTTTTCGGCTATAGTTGGCACTTGGCACAAAGTTTCATAAAATGATTAAATAGTAGATTAATATGTATGTGCATAATGTCCACATATATAGTTTGAAGTTCTCCTACACGAATGAACAAGAAAAAGTGTATCACCAGCATAATCATTAATCATTCATTCTTTATAAATCGTATGTAAGTAACATCCCATGAAGTTATGCTATATGTTGTAATACATACGCTGCAGACGTTATAAAGCAAATGAAGTGCCTATGTTTTAATCATGGCAGTATGCATGAATGTCAATCTGATTGTGTCAGTTGACATTTTATACGCATCATTGAGCGGACATGACAGGAGGATGCAAAATTTACACGTCAGGCAAACATGAATCTGCTCCGTGACCCAACAAGGCTCAAAGCTCTCGCAATTAGCATTTATGCCCTTCGCACTTGAACTCTAATGAATAAATTACTTTGTACAAAGGTGTAATCACCCACTGACAACAAATAGAAAAAACAGTTTTTAAAACAACATAATAGTTGTTTGTAGCACTGCAATGGAGTGCAAAAATTACTGCTGTGTATAGCTTTTTTGATTATGCTGAAGTATTCACGGGAAAATCTAGTATAAGTGCATGATATAAACTACTGCATACTACTTTTGATAACTGATTGAAATTTTCATTGAAAATCTAGAGAGGGTACTGACTGGTGGTCACTGAGGAAATCCTTGAATAATGTTATGCTCAAAAGACTTAATTGTAACAAAACCCTGCCCGCTGTGATGACGTCCTACGAGGAATTGCTCACGGAAGTGCTACATGAATGGGATGTACTCACTCGGAGCAATTCTGGGAGCCTTCCAAATGTCGAAAAAGAGTTATTCCGTCTGGGTTTTACAGGTTATTTTTTTCTGAATAATTGACTATTTCTGTGATGAACAATATGAAATTTTTTACAATTGTCCTCATAAAGTTTAAAATGTTCCATCATATGCAGGCACTTACAACGCCGTTATCAGTCGATGGGAAAACTAAGTCATAATTATGTTATCCTTGTCCTAATTGTACTTGTACATAAACTGTTGGATTAACGGACGAATTGCCTAAATGCAAACTGAAATAACCAGCTCCTTTGATGCAAACTGAAATAATCACCCTCATTTCTGCGAAAATTTCCGATAATAAAGCACGCGGATTTAGGTGCCAAAATGAAATATCAGCCTTTACACATTTGATTGTATTTATTTGATTATTATTCCAAAATTGCAGAATCTTAATGCAAAGAAAGATATAGTGGCTGCTATTTCATTTTGGCACTTAAATCCATTTTTAATTAACGTAATTCCATAAAAATGCTATTTTAATGGTTTTACCATATATGAAGGTGGTTATTTCAGTTTGCATCAAAATTAGAGGTCGGTAATGCAGTTTACGATTTAGGCGATTCGTGCGTTATTCCACTTATTGTTAGACTCTCCAGCGACGATATGTACTCTGCCATTTGGTGTAAATTGTTTCTATAAAAATGAAAATTTTATTGAACTTGGTGACAACATTTCGACAAGTTTTCGAAATTTATAGCTTGTTGTAATAATTTGACTTATTTTGAGCGTAAATTTAAACACTTGAAATCGTCTGACTGTCTATAGCCGCATATCTGGGGCAAGGAAATTCATGTGTACCCTTGGCAAACTAGGCGTGGCTTGGGGTTAGGAGAGATTCTTGGTAACCCCTAGTAATTAAATATTAAGATTGCACTATTTTCGATTTTTATAGGTAGTTCAAGAGTCGTCCTAGGGCATCAATTTGTTAAAAACTGGGCAAAGTTAAACAAGGACCTGAACTTTGTAATGCAAGCAGCGGAAGGCGTAACCAAAGGAAATCAAGCAATGATATCGTTCCCAGCGGCATTAGCCAAAAAGTTGGGCACAAAAACTTGGAAAAACTTTGAGAAATCAATGGCAGACCTGGTTCAGTCATGTACGTAAGCTAAGAATTTAGAATCTGTTAGAGTTATGTTTGCTAAATAGATTTGTAATTTGTATTAAAGACAGGCGTAGGCGTAGGTAGCAGGGGTGCACGACTCCACCACTATAATTTCCCAGGTGTGTGACACCCTCCAGAAGTTTAGCAAAAACGAATTTTTTATTTCATTGAAGCTGTTTTATTAAGTTTTACTTAAAAAGGATAAAACATTTGGTATATTTATAAATCTTAAATTTCCCATTCTTTGCTTTGTTTTCAATTGAAAGCTTTAAAACCGGCCCCACGCCCCCAAATAATTAAAAGAACAACTAGTCACAATGTTTGCAAACCGTTGAAATTTGACCTCCACCTTGACACACGCCTGGAAAGGAAATATTGAAAATTCACTTTTACATTCATTATAGGTAAGGACATAGCTACACTGTGTGCCGTGGACACTGTGAAACAAGCTTCCCGTCCAGATTTTGGTCATCGTGAGGGTGGAATCCTGTACAGGGCACATACGGAAGCGAACATACCCTTACAATCCCTTGTGGATCTTGCGGTTGGATTCCTGGCGACACCTGACCCAGTTAGTAAAAAATATTTGTATGAAACCTATTTAACGTCGTTTATAATTTCTTTTTGAGGATTTGAAAGGAGCATATTTAATTTGCTATATATTTTTCTAGATTACGGCAACATTAAAGTGGGTAATTTACTCATTGGGAAGGCATCCGGAGTTGCAAGAACGAATTAACAAGGAAATTCAACAAGTCTGTGGATCCAATACACCTGTTACTCAACATCACGTGGACGATTTGAAATTGGTGAAGATGAGTTTGAAAGAAACTTTGCGCTTATATCCTAGTGCGCCTTTCATGGCCAGAAATCTTCCTGAAGAAAGTGTTATCGGATCTTACAGGATTCCAGCAGGGGTAGGTCCACACTTTCTCATAAATTAATAATTTGTTAATAGTATATTTAAATTTTATGGCACATCCTTGCAGCTAACAGTGGCCTTGTCTGTGTATACCTCTCAACGAGACCCAAAATACTTCCAAAATCCGTTACACTTTTGGCCTGAGAGGTGGGCAAGAATTTCTGGTGAAAACTCAGGTGCACTTCAACCACTTACCGGCGTACTAGACACTTTTGCCTTTCGACCATTCGGCTTTGGAAAGAGATCATGCCTAGGAAAGGTCTTCGCAGAATCTATGATGCACCTGTTCATTGCACGTGTACGAACATTCTATTTTAAAGTCTCAATCTTGTTTGATCGTATTATTCATAACATTTTCTGTTTCAAGAATATACATTTACCAAGTATGAAGTCAAAGTGTTCCTATCTCTAATTATTGTGTCTTCACTTTCCAGACCATCCAGCAATTTAAAGTGCACAGTGAGGAAGTACAACCTACCATGAAAACCATGCTTCTTCCCGACCGACCCTTGGAAATATCATTAGTGAGACGAGAAACCGCCCTATAAAACATATTTTTATCGTGCAAATGCTCAGTCTAATTTAAAGCCAGTTTTTGCTACACGGTTTATGCCAATCTAGATTTGTATGGATGAAAAATGTATTCTTTTTGAAACAAAGAAGTTGCGATCTGTATCGATCAAGAAATTAAAAAGTCACGTATTTTCTATATTCAGCGTTTGTAGAAAATTAAATTTCCTTTTACAAAATTTTATAACTGGGAATAAGTTCGTGGGAATGATTTTAAAAACAAATGTAAGCTGTTTTCAAATTCCTGAAGGGATACTCTGAATGGAACTTATAAAATAATACTTATTATGACATCATTTCATATTTATTGCCAGTTTTTATCAATGAACGTTCCTTCGTATAGCTGATAAAGACGAGCACATCGGTATTTTCAAAATTTTATCTTAGTATGACCAAGTTTCCTCATAATTTTCCTTGCTATATGCATTGAACAGGATTAAATCCAGAGGATTCCAATATTTTCCCTCGCCTAATTGACGCCTACACCAAATTACTTTAATTTTCGAATTTCATTGACAAACACTGCTATTGCTATACCCAATTGTTATTCTAATTGGTACAATTTTTCCCATGCTAGCATCTAAATTCTTGTAATGTGACATTTAAAAGGATTTATCAGCAAAGTTACATTTAATGAGCTTATTGGAACTACCCAATGGAGGCTATCACTTATCGACCTGACACTTAAGTGCGGCACGAAGATGAAGATTGTGACAGCAAGGATAACGTGGATGAGCTATAACTGGACGAAACAAGGTTCTTCAGCTGGGATTTGCTGTTGTGATATGTCCCTGTCCCTATAACCACTTTAATTTAATAAATTATGATTTTTAAGCAGAAAATATTTCCCCTTCCCCAGCCTTTGAAAGAAAAGCGCACAATTATTGAGACGTATTAATTTATTGTAGAATAGTATACAGAATATGGAATAAGCCACAAACGGTTGATGACGTATCCTTATTAGCTAACCTAATCAACCTGAAGGTGCACCACTCATGGTCGACACATAGGGGTCGTTGTTTTTCTCGTCGTCATAGAATTAGACAAGAGTTGATAAATGATTTTGCCGCGGTTGTACTTTAAGGTACGGTTCAAATATTTTATAAAGTCAAAACCGGCCAAATATGGCTCAATGAACCCCGTACTTTCTAATTTTTTATACATATATATCTAATTATTTTTCTCAAATGCGGGCCGGGAAGCAATTAAGAGGCTTGAAAAAGTTATGAACTAACAACAAGTGTAAGGCTGGGACAAAATAGAACATTGTGCATATTTACGTTACTACGTTCCTGGTCCCGAATTATTGAAATATGTAACTACTTTTTTCAATCTTCAACGCCACGCGTTGCCTCGAACCTATAATTTGTTTTTGAATTTCAGAAACCGTTTCTCTTGATACCGGATATTCTTGATACCCCTTGAGAGAAAATATATCTTTCACAAACAGTGTTTTCTGTTCTGCTCTTGTAACTTGTATATCGTACATCGATCGAATCAGAGCCACAGGTTTTAAGTTTGAAGTGATGCCTACTCTGCAAGTGTTTTGCATTTCACAAGCATGTCTGCTGCATTTTTTGCAAATGCAGCATGCACCAGGAGCAGACTTAAGGAGATAAGGACGTAGTATGGGACGCTACTATTGTAATTACTATTGCAGGTAATACATGGAAACTATTGAGATTGAGTCTATAATTTCGTAATTAAAGTATCATTTTTGCATTGGCATTGCATTTACATCTATGAATATGTTATCAAATACACGAGTAAATTGAACAATATGAGCAAACTATTAATACTTTAGTAAACAAGGTGAAGTAGCAATAAGTAAAGGCAACG
This sequence comes from Spatulosminthurus flaviceps, assembly GCA_034693705.1. Taxonomy (NCBI): domain Eukaryota; kingdom Metazoa; phylum Arthropoda; class Collembola; order Symphypleona; family Sminthuridae; genus Spatulosminthurus; species Spatulosminthurus flaviceps. The sequence goes on along the minus strand of JAQFXU010001627.1, from coordinate 10,566 downwards.
CAACACGACTAGGGTTGTAAGTAAACAAATAGTTGTTTGAATGGATAATCTCCATATGCAGAAACATAAATACCGACGAAGATTAATTTACTTCATTCGGCAAAACGTGGCTGGAAAAACGTTGTCAGTTTGCAACTTTATCTGGGGAGTACTGTTTGTGGATGTAAGCACCTACTTACTTCAATATAAACAAACAAAAATAATGATTCACAACACACTTCCCTTTCCCTGACTGGTAAGGTAACATTTCAGCGATGTATGTTGTTTCATGATTAAAATCTGCTGACACTCTCAATTCATACACGTTTAGCGGTGGAATAAAAATTAAGGATAACCTGGTATCTGTGAAGGTTACAAGTCATATGATGCCCTTCACAGTTAATGCTGTCAGTTATAATTTTAATACATATAGGTATATTATTGTGTCCCCTTTTTAATCGTCATCGCTATTCACATACAGTAGCACAGTGTATATAAATGAGCTCATGCAGAGGTTCCTTTTTTTAATTACTTGACAAAATTAAATCTAATCTGTTCATAACGATGATCTTACTAAATACGCAATCCACTGGCCACCTTCTCGTTTCGTAACTTGAACTGAAACTGAAGTAAAATTCAAAGCGGATACTATAGAAAGAGAACTTACAATTAGAACTATGTGCTTAACACAGTAAACACACTATGCTAACGAACTAACGGAATGCCCAAGTAATTAAATAAGTTATTTTACAGTTATAGCCGCACTTCTTACGCCGCGTGCATGGGTTTTAACAAGTTGATAATAACCCGGGAGATACTTTTTAATGGGTCGCAAGTCACAGGTACAGGACTTCATTGTCAGCTTAGAATTTGGGATATTTTGTGAAAAACAAATTATAGGTTTTGTGACATCCGACATCCAGACCTGTATGCTTTTTCAAACTCTTCATGCATTAAAGATTCACATGAGTGGAGTTTAGTTATGTGTATCGTGATTTAGAATAGAACAGAATAATCGGGCTCCTGACTCCTGACGACAGCGAGTATTATTGCTGTCTGACGTTGGATGCAGTAGTGGAAGTCCTTTGGAAGACGTATTACAGACGCCCATTATAAATAAATGTATCGGGATTTACTTAAATTTTAAACATAGGCAACACTATACAATAAGTGCACTTCTTTCGTTTCCGTTCTAATCAATACATATGTTTTTTTATTTGCATAACAAATAAACTGATTTGAAAATGTTGACTTTGAATAATTTTCTGAGGTGTGAATTTTTAAAAAATTGTGTTACAATGTACAATAATAATAAAATAATCTTATTTACTAAAATCTTCATGATGATGCGATGGTAGTGGTTCGTCCTTATGGATATACCATATAACATGTGCAAAAAGCTACGTCCAGATTTTATTGGTTAGGTTGCAAAGATTGGTAAATTATTCCTTTCTTTTTTGAAAAAAAATGTATCGAAAACGTTACCATCCGCATCTTCTGCGAATTGGATGGCTAAATTGCTTATTGTAAAATAATTTCAATACTTTATTTGAAACGTACTACAATAATAATAATTGCACCTGCATGTTCCAAGAAATTATAGGCCGAACCACGCACCTTCGAAAGTGAGAAACCCTTTTGAAATCCTGTAAGTATTAGTATGCATTCAAAGTTCTATACATGCGTATGAACGAGAAATGAGAAATCTGGTTTTTATCTGACTGAACTTTGAATCAAAGCTTTAACATCAGTGAATTAATTACCGATTCCTTTTCGTATGTATGCTTTTAACCGATTCATAGTAGTGGTTTAAATTCAAATACTTTATAAATAATTTCTGTCAATTTTGTTTTCAACTTCTGATAGAACATCAGTGACATTTGACATTTATAAAACTGGTTGAAATTATGCTGATTTTTTTAAAAATGTCGTTATTTCCGAAAAATCTACAAATGCCTAAAAATCCCAAGATTTCAGTGTAAATAGCACCTAAATCACCATTTTTTAACGCGAGAAGTATGAGAAAGAATTTTTACATGAATAATATTCCCTCCATGATAGATTTGATGTTATAAGAATTATATTTCAGATTAAAATACTTTTTTCATTATCCTGTAAATCCTGTTCTAAGTTAGACGTGGAAACACTAACAAACTTCTTTACGGCGATCATTTTGAAATTAAAAAATAATTCCATATGTCTACAACCTATAACTATAATACCGAAGCTTTTGTGGAGTGGAGACAAAGATTTTGTGACCACCACATTTTATCGCTTCGCTCTTAAAAATCCATGGAATTTGCAATAATAAAGTAATTTACAAGTGATTCAATGGTCATTTTCAATCGGTACAGCACTACAGCAGTGCAGTATCTATACACTACATCAATTTGCGTTCTCCTCTATCCCGCCCAGCGTCAAACCAAACGGAGTTCAGGGAGAACAAAGTGTCCGATGAAAATAATATTTGCAGTTTAAAGCTCGGGGCTCAGATTGACATTAAGCAATAATAAGTTAAATAATACTTTCACTTCTGAAAATTTTTGCCGTTATATTCTGAAACGTTATTCTCAGCCACTTGAAAAGTGTATGCATGAAAATATTTCCAACATTTTTTTTAAAGTGCATGGGGCAGGGTGCAATTGCGTGGATTGTCTCTTCCTGGCTCTAAATAAGGGGACAAAATGGGACATGATGCCCCACCCTAAAGATATGTTTTCAGCGACTACACTGCAGCAAATCATCAAATCATGTAAGTACTATGGATGAGTTTTGTACAGTTGCGGTTTAATCGACCTCAATAAACCATTATTATTTATTTTATTACTGTTGCGGCATTCTGCGTGGCATCAAACTTTTATTATTTATTAAATTATATAGTTGTGGTGTGGTGTGGATATGTATTGTGATAATTAGGAAGAATATACAGTATACAGTTACCCACATAGCGGATCATCAGTGTTACTCCGAAGAATAGGTAAAACAGTATTTATATTTGCATTACGTTTGTAGTTAGGTTTGTTTAGTTTTGAGTTGTAGGTTCTTATTCGTTACTTTACATTACTTATTCTTAGTCTCTAGTTCTAGTTATAGCTATAAGTACTCAAGCTGGAAGCATTAGCATATATTAGCATGTAAAATTAAATTTTTTTTCTAAAAACTTAAATAAAATGAAAATATCAGGATATTTGAAATGATAAATGTACATACCCTGGTAATATTTATTATATTCATACTTGCGTACACTTATTTTAAGCTTAGTGTTGCATGGAAATTTCGATGAAAGCTCATACGGATACTCGTATTACTTGACTTACTTCCACCCCCCTCGACCTGGTTTACTCTTGCTACTTGTGGGTTTCTTATGTATTGAGGTGGGTTGAACAGTCCCAGACTGTGATGAAGAGGATATTGTGCCTATGGTAAATTTTTTTCTCGGCACATCCTCCATAGCATCAGTTTCTTTAAATTTACCAGTCTCAACAGAATTAGACACTGTTGGAGGAAGAGAATGCCTTGGTTCAAGAATACTTGAATGCTGGCCTTTTAACACAATCTTTTCCTTAGAAATGTCTATTTGTTCCGTTTTTTCTGATGCATTGAACCATGGAATACCAGCTTTGATTTTTCTACCTGAAGGTGTCACTTCGAGTTGAGCATCGTCGGCAGCTTCAGGGGAACTGTTAAAAAATGGCTGATACGCTGTTTTGAAAGGTGGTCCTTGCTTCACAGAGTCACTGTTTTTACTAACCACTTGGACATTGAGATCTGATTCAGCTGGGAAATATGCGGGATTTGTTAGTGGAACGATATCTTCAACTTTTTTACGATTTGCATCTATTTCTTTAAGTTTTTGTATTAATAGTTCTTTTCTTCTAGGGGTAGTTTCTTCTTTTGATGAAATGTCTTGGTTTTCCAGAGAGGCTTGACGTTGCTTCCATTTGTTGAAAATAGATTCAATTACTGCAGAGTTAACATCGGATTTCCTGGTCGAAACTTGAATTTCTGAAAGCGATTTGAGTTGAGGAGGTTCAGCCGAACGGCCACTTATTGCTTCATACGAGGAGTCAAATTCATCTTCGGATTCAGATGTTCCAGTTGTGGCTGTAAGAGGCTTTGTCATTTTGCTAGCTTCAGAATTCGCGGAGGAGGATCTCTGGGAAATAAATTCGCAAGGATCGTCTGAGGTTACTGGTCGTGATCGTGCCTCTGGAACAGCTTCAGGAGCGTCACCACCGCCAATGTTTTGATTTAAAGAAATTCCTCCTTTGTGCGTAGTTTCATGCACTTGAATAGACTCATATGGAGGACTATCTTCGGCTTTAGGTGGAGTATGGTAGTTGTCGTCTCGTTGGTAATTTTTTGATTCAGGACGAGAAGAGGCTTGTGATTTTAGATTCTCAATGCGAAATTTGGGGCCGGCAGATGACGGTCGAAGGCTTTTATTAAAATGAGATCTCATGGAATCCATCGGAGACTGGCCAGAGCTGACGTTACAACTACTATCAATTGCATCCACAAACAGACTTTTATGAGGATGGTAGTTGTCATCTTCAACCGATACATTCTCAAAGTTATAATATTCGTCATCATGCACGGTGTCATCTATGTGCTCAGAAACAACTGTTCGATCCGTTCGATCTGTTCCAGCGATTACGATTGATGCTGACTCAACGCGACTGTGACCAATGGACATACTGCTGCGGGATAATAACGGGCTTTCGTATTCATTCTGAATTTCCGATACACCCTTGGAATGCTCAGAGTGTCCAGATGGAGGTGATAGAGGTTGATGAGGTGTACGGGTATGTGGAGTTTCATTCAGATTCTGCCGTGGATTAATTACATCTTTCGAGACTCTTCTGCGAACGTAACTTTGATCTTCTTGTATGCCATACGAGCGGTTGTAGCTCTGTTTCTGGTATGATGATTTTTGATTAGTTGGGCCTAAAGTTTCTGATCGCTGACGTCTTAACTGCTCATCATGGCAGGACATTTGATCCTTCGGATAGTGTGGAGGTGGCTTCCTTGAAGAACATTTCGGAAAAAAAAATTTGAAATTGCTAAATTAGAATTTTTATTTTTTAAGTATTGAAATGTATACTTTGAAGGCAATGTTCTGGCTGATCGCAGACTTGCATCATCTGCAAATATCTGCACTCTTGTTTCACCCTTGCCTATCAATGGTATTTGCCCTTGGCCTTGCCGGATGCGAATACATGTTATGATACGATCCTTTTCCTAACAAAATTGAAAAATATTCTTTCGATAGCCTGGCTAACTTAAGTGATTTAGAAAATGAACATGGGTTTTCTGAAAATTCTATTTTTACTTTTAAAGCTGCATAAAGCTTGTCGATTTCCTGGTGAGCTTCAAATAACTTATTATTCGTCGTACGAAGTTTCTTTTTCTCAACACTTATTTGAAATCTGTGATTTTTCTCCAGAATCTCTACGTGACGCTGCAAATCTGCAACCCTTGCTTCAGCAATACTTTGCTCGTGTCTAGACTGATCCAGTTGATCTGCAAGTTTACTTCGCTCTTCCAAGTTGTTTTGCTTAACCAAAGCCACCAATGCTTTATTTTCTTCCTCGAGGCGAAATATTTTCTGGTCTCTACTTTTCATTTTCTCATCGATATTTCGGTTTTGAGATTGTGCCTAAGTTGATTATTTTCACACTAAAGAACAATTTTATATCCAAATTGACAATTCATTTATGGTAATACCTTCCTCAAATTTTCTTGGAGACTTTTGACCTCATTCACATGAGATCGGATCAGTCTTGGAAGCTCAGCTTCTGCACCTTCATATTTACTCAGCGCTACCTCGTGTCTATGTTGAAGTCTTTGCAAAAGCTGGTTTTCCTTTTGCAAGTCCTTGACATGAAAACGAAACAACATTTACACAAAAACTATTTACGTGAAAATTAATAAAATTGTATAAGTACCCTTAAATGATTTTCTAATTCTGTAATTCTGCACTTTAGCTCCTTAATCATTCCCCGTCGCGCTGACAGTAACCTTTGATTGACCGAATTTTCTGGATATTTTGGCGGAGGCTTTCTGCCCATCGTGGAGGTAGAAGAGGATTTATTATTCACTTTACGAGCACCGTAGCCTCGCTGAAATCTGAAATGACTGTTGCTACCGCCACGGGATGGAATTGGCCGAGATTTGTTATTGAGACTGGAAGAGATTCGAAGCTTTTGGAAACCCTTTGTCACAGATTGTGAGCGGGTATTCGTAGAGCCGTTTTTAGCCATTGATTTTATACCCCTTGTGGAGTTTCGGTTTTCTCCATTTGGAGGTCGACTTGGGAGATATGATAAGTCTCCCGAATATGAACGACTTGCTTCTAACACTGATGCAGCCTTTTCGACTAAGTAGGGTCCGATTCCTATCATTGCTTTATGAAAAATTGTTTTCTCCAGTCTCTGCTGCTCGTCTGCCTCAATTTGATTTTCGTCGTCGTACGTTCCATCCAGCAAGTTTTCCTCGACATGATATCCATTCGGACTTGAATGATGTTCGTCTTCTGTTTCCGGATAAAACTCCTCATTATCGTAGTTAACTGAGTAAGGCGAGTCTGGCTTTTTGGGAGAACGCTGGCTATGGCAGGGTTGGTAAGATTCGCTAGGAAAAGTTATCAGTAACTCAAAGTGTTACAATTTACAATGCAAAACAAATTACAATATAAATAGTAAATTTTTCATAAAAGCTTCTTAAATTTTCCTGCTTCAAAATTTCAATAGAATAACTTTAAAATAACTCGAAATACTTGTCTTACCGCTCATCCATTTCTAACATTTTGCCTATTTGAAGAAATTGCCAGAAACTAAAAAGTTTATCAATCTTCTCAAGTGTGAATGTCTTCCCCACCAAAAATAAAATCCAATTTTCAATTTAAGATTCAAACAGAGATTCAATATACACTGTAATAAGTTTTTTGTAATAATCCATAATGAGCAACAAAAATATTATTAAAAATAATGTTGGCAATTAGCCAAAAGCAATCCAATGCTAGAAATAAACACATGAAGTAAGAAAAACATTAAACATGGGTGGCTTTGCAGGGACTAGGAAAAGTGTAAAGGTTGCTGAAAAGTATTTTTCTATCCTTAATATCCTTAGATTACATCGCATCATTCATCTTTATGAGCGAATTAAAGCGAAAGGTCCGAACCAAACACCATACTGAACCCAGCCTGAATATAAGCCATTCAGGTTCATAGTGTGCGTGTGTGATGATTGATGATCCTAAAATAATTATTATTCTCTTGCTGCGGGATAATATTAATATTATTATTGCTTGAAAAATTATTTAAATTTTAATACTTTGATATTTAAAAAAAATGAATAGCTTCGAATCAGGTTTTTGTATAACGTAAAATTATTATTATTTTAAAGTTTATTACAAGTTTATAAATCCGTTAAAATAATACTTTCACCAAACTTTTGACACCTCTCCCCATCAATGAAAATGATATCCATGGTGTCTGCAAAAAATAAATAAATGCGCTCCTTGTAGTATTAGTATAGCCCCATAATCTCCTTATAATTTTGACATTTTGACCATATCTTCATAAATAATGGCATTTATGTAACTAGGGACTGGGTTTGGATCAGTTGCTACTGAAATATTATTTTTTGCGGCCTCTTGGGACGTTGAGGCCTATCAATAAATGCCTGGAAACATGCATTGTAATCTCAAGAATTTGTTCTTAAATACTATACTACTTTCTGTAAGATTATATCTACATGAATAATGTAGATAATATAGTACCTGTGGGTACAAATTATTACGTATCCGTTGGTGTGATACTCGTAGAACAACTCAAAATTCAAGACTCAACCCAAAATTCAACCCAACTGTCATATAGCGTAAGGTCTTCCTTCCTGTGTATTTTTGTGGAATCAGGTTGTAGAGTTCAAATTCAACCCAAAAATCTTTACGGAGCTGTAAAAACTAATGTGTTGGTTTTCTGAACAAACTTTCTGTAAGATTATTAGTTCTTCAGGTAGATTCTCTGAAAGCGGAATTTTCAAATTTTTAAATGAAAATTTTATGCACTTAAGCCTCCAGATGGGATTTTATCACATTTTATTTGGAAGAGTATTTTCCTTCAGCTTTTCATGTTTACCAACCGGAAATTTTGAGAATCAGTTTTTCACACTTATGAGCAATCCTTTGAGGATGGACCTATTAATGAGTTTAATGAAATAATTGACAACATTGGTAGAATGAGGTGCAGTATAACGACGTTGTGTAACGGATCAGTACCTTCGATATTTCTATTCAATAATGCATCATATTCATAAAAATTATTGTGATAAAAATGATTCTCAAAATTCAATTTCTCCTGGACATGGTAAAAAAATAACGTTAAAAACATTTTCCGTGATTATTATTATTATGATGGTGGGACATCCGGGACATCGGGACATCGTGACAAAATAAGCCTAAAAAGCCCTTCCGTGATTATTATAATTCCGTTATTATATTTATAATCATAATTATTATTATACAAGCAATTAGGCCATCCGCAGATGCGGATGGGAACATTCACAGTACAGTCTGTTTGCGAGCAAAAAAAAGTAATAATAATAAAATTGTAACTTTTTTGTTATTCTTTTCAACTTTGAGTAAAAAACTACCAATAGAAACAGAACGTTACTGTTTGCACCAAACGTGGGCAAAAAATCGCCCAGCCTGAATCCTTCCTAGAAACAAATCCAGCTAAATTCGCACCCTTCAAGGTGCTCTCCGCCTCAATGTTAATTTTGCCCCCTGCCTATTAGGCAAATGTAGCCCCTTAGCCTTCCTATATTCCTATAAATTTTCTGGGCTAAATATCCCCCTGCCTAGAAAATGTTCTAGGAAAACAAACTAGCTTAGCCTACCTAGAAATTTGCCTATATCCCAGCCTATACTTTACAGCATTGATTGCAGCAACACCACCGTAACAACTACAGAATAATGATGCTCAAGAGCCATGCGGTATTTTCGATTTCCCTCTTGTAAACGTGTTCTGTCATATTTGGTCTGACGGTTTAAAACTCTCTCATTGCGTTTCTGGTATATCTTCTGCCTACCTATTTAGCATGGCATGTACTTCCAACTATACTCATTGGCGATATATTAAGCACCCTATAATTTCCCCTGGCCTCCTTATGTCCAGTGCATCCTTCCTATTTCCTAGCCTATATTTCTTTCTGATTGACGCGCACCCTATAAAATTTTACTATAATAAGGCCTATAATATAGGTAGGCGCCCATCTTTGGTTTGCACTTTACAACATGGTATATGCATAAGGACGAACCCCGACCATCCTCCTCCTCATCATGAAGCTTTTAGTTAATAAGATAATATTACAATTAATTATTAATATAATAATTATAAAATTATAAATATGAATAATTAGTTATTACAATTATTAACATAATAATTTATAAAATTATAAATATGAATAATTAGTGATACCTCCCTACCACTACTTTGTTCCATACTTCCCCGTGTATCTTTGAATTTTGTAAAAATTTGCGAAAATTGGAAACTTAACCCGAAATCCAGAATTTTAAATTTTAAATGGCGCTCAACTTGGGGATTTTAAATTTCAACGAGTCACCACTCACCACACTACGATTAGTCCAAACACGAAAAAAACGGAGTTCTAGGAATTTTCAAAAAAACCGAAGTTACGAGTTGAAGTGCCACCACCCACTATTTCGAGACATTATACCCATACGCAACTTTTCGCAAAAAGTTTTGCTCTGGCACCATTGCGCCGTCCAAGTATAATAAAAAGTAATGGTGTTAGCATCGTTCCCTGTGCTGTGGGTTCCATTTGCTATCATAATTAATGTAAATAGACAATAATTTACCGTCCCGTGTACATTGGGCTCTATCTCTAAGAAAATCAGCAAACCACATAATATCATTCGAATCAACCTCTTTTATAAGTTCATTTATAAGTACATTATGATCTACAAGATCAAAGGCTTTTTTAAAAATCTAACAGGACTAATAAAATATAATAATTTGGTGTATGAATATTTTTGATAACAAAATTTACTAAGGGTCGTATTCATGTTAACCTCACTAACACTAAATTCGGCACTAAACTCACCAAGTTTTGAGAGTTAGTGGCTGTTTCGAATTCATCTTGGACCCTTTCACTCAACTCTCGATGAGGACACTCAAAAAAGTGAGTGATGATTCTATCAGTAGTCACAGATTTGGGGCCGTATTCATGTTACCTCACTAACACTAAATTCGGTACTAAACTCACCACGTTTTGAGAGTTAGTGGCTGTTTCGAATTCATCTTGGACCCTCTCACTCAACTTTCGATGAGGTCACTCAAAATAGTGAGTGAAGATTCTAGTCACCGATTTGGTGACTAGATTCTCCACTCACTCATATAAAACTTTGGGCCGTATTCATAAAACCTCACTAACACTAAATTCGGCACTAAACTCACCACTTTTTGAGAGTTAGTGGCTGTTTCGTATTCATCTTGGACCCTCTCACTCAACTTTCGATGAGGTCACTCAAAATAGTGAGTGAAGATTCTAGTCACCGATTTG
>JAQFXU010001626.1:0-27082 GCA_034693705.1 Spatulosminthurus flaviceps | reverse complement strand
AACGGTTCGCCGGATTAACGGGTGTATACCCTAATGTTAAGTATATGGAAGTTTGCCGGGACCAGTTAAATCTGACCTAACTAAAGAAAAACCGGCTTACGCGGGGGCCGGTTTAAAGGGTTTTTACTGTATTCAGAATAGAAAAAAATACGTGACACAAATCATTCTCACACAGCCTTGAATAATTAATCAGGTGGATAAAATTCTCTATAGTTCCTGCATTAAATTGTATAAAAGCTATGCAGACATAATCAGATATTGTTAACGTGCCAATTAATTACTATACAATAGATTAATTCACAATCATTGATGGTAACTGAGATATTGTGTATCAAGCTACGTAAAAGGCTATTACAAAAATTTCTAACGTATTGTTTGTTAGCTTAATGATTTTTATATATTTTATATTATTTGTGTTGTTATAATAACATGAATAGGAAATGTATGTAAATTCTCACAAATAAATTCTCCTCTGCTCCAAAGATGAGTTCCTTGATTTTATCGGCGACGGAGGACGTGACTTTTTGTTGAGACTCAAGCCCTTCTTCGTGAAAGCTTCTACTAAAATGCTCAGCAGGTCCTTCACTCGGATTACATTGTTCAGAAATAATCTCGTCCACTAAAGTATCACTTCTGCTGGAGTCATAATTATCCTCGAGGGTAGTAGCAGTGACCGGTGGGGAAATAATCTCACTAAATTTCCCCTCTTCTTCGTTTACGTCCTGATAAAAATAATCCGGCGAATGTTGATAAGGGTCTAGATTAGTATTGTTTGACTGAAAGAAATCGATAATGGTGTCATCACTGGAGTTCTCTGTGGATGCACTGTCGTTGTTGATCTCCTTCCTGCTCCTGGCCAGTACTAATAATGTGCCGTCGTGTATTTCTGGGCTAATTTCATTCAATTCGCTCTCTTCGAGATTTGCATGGGGATTGAGGGCGAGTAATTCTTCTGAGGACTGAGCTAAACTTTCGGCATTGTTTGAAGACACAATATTTGAATTGGCAGAGATAATATTTTGTTGATTCTCAATCGTTGTAATGTTTTTAGGTGCTGCAGTTGTTATTTCGTTCGATTTATTTTCGATGTATTCGTTTTCAGTTGAGATTGGAAAACTTGGGTGGCCTAAATTCTCGGGGAAATTTGGAGCATTTGAAATTAATGAGAGTTTTTGAGTTTCGTTGTGAACATTTGAGACGTTGGTTTCGTTGGAATTGAATTCTGAGCTGGGATTTTCCTGGAAATTTTGAACCTTGGTAAAATTTACACACTCTTTGGATTTTTCCTTGAAATTTCCACAATTTTGAGAATTTTTGTTAATTTTCCCAATTTCCTTGGATTTCTCCTCAAATTTTCCACCAATTTGAGGATTTCCCTGATTTTGTTGTTCACTTTCTTTGAAATTATTCCCCTTGTTGAAATTTCCACTCTTTAAAGTATTCACATAGAAATTCCCACTCTCTTCGGATTTCCCCTTGAAATTCCCACTTTCTTCAATTTTTTCCTTTAAATTGCCCAAATCTTGGGAAATTTCCCTTAAAAAGGCACTCCGTTCTAAATTCCCCTGAGAATTGTCCCTATCATTGGTATAATCTTGGGAGTAATGCACTTGACCTGGAAAAATCTCAGGGTAAAAGGGACCGCCCTTAAAATCACCTTTCAAATTCACACTTTCCTTGGAACTCACTCCTAAATTAGAACTTTCAACGGGATTCAAGCCCACATGTGGTCTTTCTTGAGGATTATTATTATTTGACTTTAAAATAAAATTTTCGGCAAATTCCGTCGTACCCTTAAAATTTCCTTGAAAGGACGGAATCTCATTGGGTCTCAACTGAATGAATGGGGCTTCATTGGAATTTAAATGGTAGGATGGGAGCTCAGTTGAAGGAATTTTTTGAGGCACTTTCTGTGAATTCTCACTTGTTGCTTGTGACTTTTTCTCGACCGTCGTCGTCTGGATGGGTGCTGCTTTCTGTACTAAATCGGATTTGGATTTTGGATGTATACGTAGGATCGGATTCACTATAATGGGCTCATGACACATGTCGTTGTTGATATGAACCGTGGTTACAAACTCATTGGAGGAGCGACCTTTGGTAATGCGAAGGTAATTGGCGGGCCTTGGACTACCTGGGTAGTCTCTATTGACTGACCCGGGTCTCCAGTCCCGGGAATGACGAGCATATTGATAGTTTAGGTCACTCAACCTATTATTACTATTACTACTACTACAACCTCCTCCACCACTTTTCGTATATAAATTCCCTCGACTCAATGAGACTGTTGTGGGGTTGCTCTTGGAGGTAGGAGCATTGGGATTATTGCACACCTGTTCATCATCACCGTCTCTGCTCTGCTCTTCACATTGCAGGGGTTGAGTAATTTTTTCCCCTTCTCGATTACTACAACCACTACCACTACTCTCCTCTTCTCCTGCTATTAACGGCACTGAGGACGTGTACACCCAACCCCCACCCACAGTCACTACTTGACCACCCAACCGCCTTCTCCCCAACCCTCCACTTGTGATTGTTTCTTTCTCCTCGTCACTGTGAAGAGCCAAGGTTGCTGGCACTTCCTTCTCATCATCTACTTTTTCTTTTTTACCATTAATATTAAGCGTATGAGCAGTAGTAGTAAATGCTGTGGCTCTATTGTAAGACAACTCTTCCGTCGAGGTTGAGGGACTCCCATTAATTTTGACAATATTCTTAGGATATTTCCTATCCAAACTATGAGTGCTGGGCTGAACCGGCACCGTCGTCAAATGCTTCCGACGGGGGAAAGTTGACACTTGAGAATTTATCTCAACCACATTTATATTTTTGGGTTTCGTCAAGGGTGGGGAGCCTTGGAGGGATGGAGGGTTCAGGATTTTCTCACTCTTCCGTATCAAATCCTCTAATTTCGAGTCTTTAGTAGTCTCCTCACGAAAGGAATGCTGTCGTCGGATGTCATTGGAATTTTGAGAGGGAAATTTTGAAATTGATTCTTCATTTATTGTTGCCGTTGTTCCATTATTAAAATTTCTGGGGTGTTCGTCCACTCCGGAGGGATATTTTGAATTTATGGTGGGAGAATTTGAACTGTCGTTATAAGAATTGTTATGAAAATTTTTATTTCTGGCTGAGAATGTGGTTGAACTTTGGTTGAAATTCAAATTTCTGCTTTCTTTATTATTATGATGAATATTTTTGAAGTTATGAGGGTCATTGGAGTGCTGAGGCCTGGGTGAATGGGAATTGTCATTAGGCTGTGAATTCTTTGGAGAGAAATATGAGCTGAGATAATCTTCTGGGAGATTTTCATTGTCTTGGTAATTTGGAAGGCTTCGTTTGTCATGAAGATAAGGGAAATTTTTGGCATTCTCATGGAATTGTTTGGTTGTGGCACAGAAATTTTTGGCATTTTCGTGGAAAATTGAATGTGGGTCGAGAAAATTGGGAGGGAATTGATTAGGATCTTGGGGGAATTTCCTCATGAAATTGGCTGTTTCGGATTGGTTGGGAGTGGGAGGGACGAATTTACGTGGAGGTTTTTGAATTCGCGGGGCTTCCTTGTTATTTTGAAGGTTATGATGATGATTGTGGGCACGTTCTTCGAAAGAGAGTTTGGCTTGTTTGGAATTATTATTGTGTATCTGATTATTGTCTGATTGTTTTTGGTCTGCTTCCTCATCTCGAATTAGTTCCGGGTACGCTTCTTTTTTATTTTTTCGTTTGGGGAGAGATTGAGAGCTAAAAAGTTGATCGCGTCGAGTGTCTTCGAGCCTTTTGGCTAAATTATTGCTGTAATTATCATTCTCAGCGGAATTCCGACGGATTTGAGACTTGGGTAGAGATGAGTAGTGTTCGGAACGGTTGATGTTACAATTTAAGTGATGTTCACTAAATGGACGGATTAGGTCGGCTTTTATCTCCGAAGGCTCAAGGGACATTTCCCCTCGATTACGCTTCCCATTGAGGTAATCCAAATTGAAGGAGGAGGATCGTTTTTTAGTTGGTATTTGTTGTTGTTGCTGTTGTTGTTGTTGACGGAGGACCACGTAAGTTCGTAATGGTGAGAAGGAGAGCTTTTTACCGTCGTAGGAATTCAGGGAGTTGGAACGTTTGTTCGTTCGTTCGGGCTTCGTGGGGACCTTTTTATTATTAGTGTCTTCATTTGGATCAATTTTGTATGAACAGTATTCCACTTCTCCGAGAGAGCGCTCGCAACTTGAACGGTTGGAATTCATTATGTTGTAATCATAATAGTCCCAGAAGGGATCCTCTATGAAATTTACTGATGTATTGGAATTTGTCTTGTTATTCTTAAATGTATAGAGTGTGGAGTAGCTGAAGCGACGTTCCGATGAGGCATCGAGCGCTAAAAATATAAAATATCTAAATTATATAGGGAATTTTAGAACAGTATTTTCTGTTAGTCTAGAATTTTGAATATTCGAATTCAAATTTTCGTTAAACTTTGACCGACGTCACCAAAATTTTGACTCATGAAACGCGAACAAAATTTTGGCAACAACTTTAGCCAAGATCTTAACCGAATTGAACGAAATGTTGGTCGTTTAGACAGACCACCGCATTTTAAAGGGTTAACCAAAATTTTGACCCTTTTGAAAATTGTGACCAATAGTTCGACCAAAATGTTGTCCAAATCATAATGACCGAAATTTTATCGTATTTGAAAATTTATGATCTTGGAAAACTCACGTTGATTCTCGTCCTGGAAACTAATTCCATAGCTTAACCTTGGCAAAGAATTAAACTGTCGATTATGGTTCATCTTGCTACTTGTGATAATATTGTCATCATTGTAAATCACATAGGATTTAAGGACTGGAGAATCTGTCTGATTACCACTCCTTTGAGGATCTGCAATCATGAATACAGTACAAATGAAATCAAAAATGACAAATAATAAATCTACATTAACCTCCATTAATTATTTATCCATAAACATTTTTGATTCATGAGCTCGCTTTTTATTTCGATTTAAAATAATGAATGGCGCTCTATACAAGCCAACAAAAAATCCTCCACTTTATTTTCATTAACTAATTATTCCCACTCCCATATTTAAACCAAACATAAAATAATTGTTAATATTTATAACTATTAAAACTCACTAGAAATCGTCCACGACCTCCTAATGGTCTTTGCCATGGATTTGCCTAAAGTTGAGGATTTTGGTAACGTCCCTCCAGAGAAATTTGGCGTCGATCTAAAGGAATAATAAAAACATATTATTTAAAAAACCAATACAACAAATGCTTCTAATTTTTTTGTAACAATAGAAATTCTCACAAACGTGTTTCTCACTCACCCACTACACAGCACACAAATCCAAAGATGCTTCTGACTCTGCCCACGATTTGTACTTAGAGGCACATCGTAGTTGCGGCAATTCTTACAAACCCGAAGCCCACACTGAGGACAATGCCCGCCACGAGAAAGAATCCTTCCCAGAGGGGAGACGCACGCTGTACACAACTTTGCCTTCCACCAGTCCCCTTTCAGCTTCCTATACAACATCAACAACAACAATAATAATAATGATTATTAGAGCCAAAAAAAAGAAGAAAACTTCCACCTCAGTTTACATACGTATAATATATATTTTCTAATCCCACTACCTATGACCACCCCATATGTAAACACACGAGTAAACGTGTGTTTCCTTTTTCTAAGCACGTATCCACTATAATTTCATCCCCATATATTTTCCATGAGAATAATATTATTATTGTTGTACCAATCAAGACGAGTAATTATTATTAACAAAGTGTATGTACCGACAAATCACACAGCAATTTAGGTCTTCATGCAGTAGAATTTTGCTCACTTCCTTCACTGACTTCATCGTGATTTTTTATAGTTTCTTACAAATGTAAACTACACACGAGAGCAATACAGTGCAGAAAATACCACCATTTCTCACACATCCATTATAAACATACTCCCAGTATCTTCCATAATGATGCTTTTGAACTTGAAACTAAAAAGATGTTTCACACTGATCCAAAAAAAAATTTTTTTACACTGCCAATTCTTAATTTTTGCTACCTTCCCCCCCCCCCACCAACTTCGAACTATACCTCAAGTTCTCACGATACAACCCGACCTTCTGGCGATATTCAATAAATTAACCAATCTAGCAAAAATTCAGACCGATACAAGTGAAATTTTGACCAACGTAAAAAATTTTGACCGATTCAATCGAAATATTGACCAACGTAACAAATTCTGAACGATTTAACACATTCTCGTCAATTCAAATAAATATGAAATTTTGATTTGACCAATCCAAAACTTTTCAAAAAACTGGACCCTCCCGCTATAAGCTCAACCCCGACCCTTAATAGGAACCACCTCTTACTGCGCTCTTACTACTGATCAGCTTGCCCCAATATCCCTAACCGGGAATGAAAATATTTTTTTGAGGAGCCCATACGATCTTTGTCGTTGTGTTCAAAGTCACCACGACAAATGAAAAGGAAATCTTCAAGATGACAAGGATTGCCCAAACACACCTTGATGGTGACCGAGTATGTACAATAATTATTATACATGAAAAAAGTCATAGAATGGGGGGAGTGCAGACAGAAAAAAAAACAAAATGACTTGACACAGATAAGTATACTTCGTCTAAAAGTAACAATACTTATTTAACTTACACAAGGCAATTTACTCATCATTTGTCTCACTGACTCTTTTACTCTCTTTGAGTCTGACACACACACACACTCACACTCATACACCTTATGTTTGCAGAGTCTGTCCAAATTTTTATTAATTTGACCTCGGCTTCAAACCTACAACGAATAAGAAAATTTTAATTCATTTGACAATTCCAAATATGGACATAGGAATAAGGCCACATGGCAAATGTATACATAATGGCCCTATACGTCAACAACACTGCCCATTCCACACCAATCAAGTACTGTTCTTCACAGCTGCTTGCGGGCCCCTATAGCTAAATAACATTGTGGGAACAAAATAGTAAATGGCTTGCGTTTGTACATTTCATAGATACATAAAAGTCTAAACTGAAAAGCCATAACTAATTCCTAAATCTTTCTGTCTTAGCTTAAGAGCAGGAGCAGCAATAAGGCATATGCGATGACAACCGTGAACGTGCTTAACTGTACTTCAAATCTACTCTCTCTCACTTTATCTACGTTCCCTATTACTGCTCTTTAGCTCAATTTCCTTCACTTAACGTCAAGCTCCATTAAAGCCCCGTCATTCACTAAACTACACTGCTACAACATCAATATAACTAATCTCTACAATGTGTACGTCTATAGAGTTTAAAGGCTTTATCAGGTGGATTTTTGTGTTCGTGCAAACTCTCAAATTACCAATATGGGCTTGAGGAACGGTAATGTTCTAGCCATCAGAAGATGTAATTTTCAAATCAACATTCCATTAATTATGACATGACAGCATTGATTTAACTGGGTCTACTTACTTATACTATAAAATGCTTAGGCCTTGTACTTGCTACACACATATTATATGCTTCTGCCTTGTATCTTGTATGCATGTATACATCTTGTGGGCCTAATCGCTTGGAAAGAGTCTTTATTATACAGGCCTATTTACCTGATAGTTGGATTGCTTAAAAGCATAGGACTATTGGCCTTATTGTTAAATGCATCTCTCTTAGGCCTATTTGTTGAGTACTTCATTTTGTAGGCCTATCCGCCTTAAACATTTCACATTTTGTAGCCTATTTCCCTTGCAGGAGCCTCATCTTTTAGGCCGGTATACCTTGTCCCTTAGATTGAGCTTTTTAAGCCTGTTTACCTCGCACCTTACATTGACCTTTTAAGGCCTGGTTGCCTCGGACCTTACCCTTTGCACTGATCTCTTAAACGCCTATAATATTCCTGCCATGCCCCTTATTCGTTTTTTCATAAGCACTGCACCCATCCCAGGCCCATTCTCCTTGAATTTGTTTCTTATAGGCTTGTTTTCCATGAAATAAAGCCTGCGCACCTTGCGCCTTACAAATGCCCTTGTAACTTGTAACTAATTTTTCTAAGAAATATATCGTCGGCTAAAGTGCAAAAGGGGCAAAGGGCTATAATTTTCGTAAGGTTATGGGAAAAACAAAATTATAGCCCCTTTTACACTTTAGCCGACGATATATTAGATTTTTTATGTTTGTAGTATAGGCTTGCACCTTACAATAGGCCCTTCTGATAGGTCCATTTTCCTTACCGCGAATAGGCCTATAGTTTCTATCACAAACCCAGTTCTTTCGGAACAAGACCAAATTGCCCTGCTTGTGCTGGCCTGACTGGATTGGTCACCCTGTGTGCCAATTTCTTACACACTTAAGTCCCTTCAATGCCTGCATGTTACTTCACTCATACCTACAGCTTCACAGTTTCCACCCCTTCCAAACAAGCCGATTGGATTCAATAGAAAAGATTTTCTTGCTAATAAAGATAAAAAAGTTTATCCGTTAAACGTTCAATTATTTTCGGCTTAGCAGTAAATACATAAACACACTTGTATATATTTGCACACCCATATTTATTTAAACTCTTAATAATTCACCCATGATAAATGATGTACTTGTCTACCTACCTGAAATTTTTTCACCTCAATTTTTGCTTGTGTTATTTACATTCAAATCTATTTTTTTACCTCTTCGATCCATCAGCTAAATGTCACAGAATGTTCTCATTCCTCCTCTATCATCTATGAACAACACAGGGAAAAATAACATGTAATGGGTGGCCGCTTAAACAACTATACATCTGTACAATATAATGTAAGGAAAAGTCGTCCAATATAATCGATGACAGGCGAAGCAAGAAAATACATGCAAAAAGGAGGAAAGTGAAAGGAACCGTATGCAGAGATAAAGATAGCCAATACTTAAACCTATGCATTGTTATTTGAGAGAAAAAATGTGTCTACACACAACCATTGTATTCTAACTACCTTGTTCTCTGTATTAATTGTAATGGAACATGTACAGTTAACTGGGCGAGGAGGATTAGCATCCATATAGCATGGCAAAACATAGGATAGAATAAGCATATAGGAAAAAAATAACAATACAATTTGAAATTTCCCCAATATTTTTCATTCAGTTCATTCACTTCTTTTGAAAATAACTCACACTTGTGTTCCATTCCATACACTCTTCACTCGCTATATAGTCCAGCCCTTAATGAGGTATTGTCTTCATTTAACTAATTGATTAAACCGTTCCTATCCTTATACATTGTAATACATATGCCAACATAAGCCATAAGCCCCCATAACACCTACAGACTTATAAATAATTCATTTTCTTAAGCAAATTACCCATGTTTACATTTAGTTGGAATGATCGTGAAGCGTATGCATAAAATTGCTTTAGATTAAATCAAGTGATTTTTTCTTGTTGTACACATCATAAGGAGAAAAAAATTCTCATGCGCAAACTTATTCTATACTCGCCTTGTTAATTTACAGAACTGACCTTTGACCCAATTATTTGGTATAAGAGATTAACGGTGGTAGCTATATGCTTTTTTTGTCAACCTTGACTCTCTTATTGGTAAATAGGGATGAGAAAAAATGTAACGCCATAGATTGTTATAGAGTGAATAAGTGAAAGAAGAAAAAGGATTTCATTTTGGTGGGGTGACCTTATGGTTAAATTTGGAAGAAGCCCACGCTCGCTTCTTTCCTTGTTAGTTTTTTAATTATTTTAGCCTTTGAATTCTTTTCATTCAATTTTTTCTCTCCTAGGTTTTCTATTTATTTATTTGTTTATATATATATATTTATTTCTTAAGGAAATTTTTTTTCACTCTTAATTGTTGTGAACAAAAGAGTTTGAATTCTTGGGTTAAAACTGAGAGCTTTACATATATTATACATACACTTTGTAGGTGACGCCCTGCCGCCTTTATTTAATACGGATATTCATTATTACATTTCCCGTAGGAAGAAGAAAAGTGTGAGTTTTCAATAGTAACTACATTGCATTGGTAGGGATATGGGTCAAAACTTTCAAATGTTTATCGGTTTGCATCGGTCAAAATTTTTTTCACTTGTGAATAATGTTTATTCGAATGTTTTGAATGTTTGGCTTAAGTTGTAAAATTTTCTTTGCATCGGCTAAAATTTTCTACTCACTTGGTAATAATTTTGATGGAAAATTTTGAGCAAAGTTTTAGTGTGTGCATCCATCAAAATTTTAGTCACTTGGGAATAATTTTGATGGGAAATTTTGTCCATGATTGCAGTCGTTATGGGCAGAAATTGGTTTGCATCCAGCAAAATTTTAGTCACTAGGGAATAATTTTGATGTGAAATTTTGCCCATATCAGCAGTCATTATGGGCGGAAATTTGTTTGTATCATTCAAAATTTCCGTGATTTGGGTGAAAATTTTGTTTACATCCATAGAATTTGGCTCTCATACACTAAAATTTCCATTAATTGCATTATCATTGATAATTGCATCATTGAAATGCATCAAAAAATCCATCCAAATTTTCATCATTAAAAATATTTAGGAAAATATGTAAACTTGTGTATTCCAACCCCAACAAATTTTTCCCTACGTCGTCACGTACAACTTTGAAACATGAGCCAATATTCGGTGAGAAAAAACTGAATTTATTAGAATATGCATGATTTTTTCCACGGCTACACTACACGATACTGTAAACTATGTAAATATGAATGAATTTTTATTACCGTGTCAAACTTCCGCTACTTGACCACTGTTGTTGTTGCATCTTGTCTGCTTCTTTTTTTCTTCTCCTTCTTCTTCTTCTTCCCCCTTAATTATCCCGTTGGATGTGACTATTTCAAGAGAGACTCACACGCGGATGCCATAACTCTTGTTTATTTGGGAGATTGTCTTTTGTAATAGTTTCCCAGCATTTTTGTCAACCACACTTTTTGGTGCGGAGTTTTATATGCGTGCGTGGGTTAAGCCCAAAAAAGAGGATAGCACGTGTAACAAGATTTCTTCTGTGTTTGTTGTTATGGGAGTGTGGTATATGTTGTAGGTTTGAGAGCCTTATCTTGTTTTTGAGGTAATAACTTATGTGGTTTCATTTAATGGTCCGTCTTATGGGTAATAAGCCATGAGGTACCAGAGAAGGAGTGAGACTGAGAGGAGTAACATGAAGCAGAGGAAGTAACCGCAAAATTCCATTCAACAACAGTAGCTTATTGGAATTATTGTGTGCTTAGTATGGTTTTCCTGTAATAATTATTTGTTCCGTGGTTCTTTTTTTATTCACCCAAAAATTGCTCCTTGTTTCCGTCCTTTTTTTTGTATCTCCAGTTGTTATCGTGGCACCTTCTTCAAATGGACACTTCTTGGGTTACTGTTGAATTAGAAATAATAATAATAATTTACAGCAATAATTATTTTTGAAGAATTTCTAAAATGAAAATTGTCTTCAAGAAAACTTTCAAGCATTTTGGCTCACGTCCCTTATATAGAGCAATTTATTTTAGCAGGTTGGGATTTTTTGTATTTTCTAATGTCTGCCAAAGTATTAATGATAGGAATATGTAGCTCTCCTTGTCGCTTAGCTTTGCATTGGTATGATATAAAAGCCGGTGGGAATAATAATAATTGTTATTAGGGATATTAAGGATCAGCCTCTAATTTTTACAGATTGACACAGAAAAAAATGTATTTCATTATTTCTTAATAAGAAAAAATCAGAAGCTGAAACCAAATGTATATTTTCTGGGGTTGTTATAAAAATTATTATTATTGCTTTGAGAATTTTATTGTTATTACCACACACAGGTGCTATAATAATCAGTAATAAAATGCCATAAGGATTTTATTTCTGCTACTGCTTATACTTAGCTCCTACTGTGGCTTCAAACTGTAGAGCATTAAGGCTATCTGTTTAATGGCAATAATTATTGCGTATAAGGCTATCCAAGTGGATGAAAGAATTGTTAGAATATTCCATAATCAGTAGATTTTTTCTTCAGTAATCATTATTACGCTAATCTTATGGGAGACAATAAAACGTTTGTGTACACGATGGGCAGCGCTAGGGAAAAGTCGGCT
This sequence comes from Spatulosminthurus flaviceps, assembly GCA_034693705.1. Lineage (NCBI taxonomy): Eukaryota > Metazoa > Arthropoda > Collembola > Symphypleona > Sminthuridae > Spatulosminthurus > Spatulosminthurus flaviceps. Next base: position 15,016 of record JAQFXU010001626.1, on the reverse strand, counting down.
GATATGTGTGTGTTAAGCTAAAAGATATGATAATTCATGTATTCGAAATTTCGAGTGTTGGGAGGGAAATGTTGATAAACTCAACGCAGCTAAAATTTAAGACGATGATGGAGGTAAAAGTTTAGACGGTGCTACCAAACTATCGGGCCATGTGTTCAAAATTGTAGACCATGCAATGTCAATTTTAAAAATGTATATCTGAAGTTCTCGAGGATCTACATATTGGAAAATTTGGCCTAAAATGTCGGATAGTTATTTTGACGAAAGTTTCTGAAATTTTGACCACTTTGTCCATAACGTATGCCAATTTTTCCAAAATTTAGACCAATTTGTTTGAAATTTTGGCCCATTTTTAAACAATTTGATTAATTTATTTAAAAGGTTGACGAATTTGTCCGATATTTTAACCAGTTCATCCAAACATTTAACTAACTGAACTTTTCTGGTCAAATTTTCCAAAATTTAGACCACTTCGTTTGAAATTTTGACTAATTTTTAAGAATTTTTGACCTATTTTTTTAAAAATGTTGACCAGTTTTCAGAAATTTTGACCAATTTTTCAGAAATTTTGACCAATTTTTCAGAAATTTTGACCAATTTTTCAGAAATTTTAACCAGTTTTTCAGAAACTTTGACCAATTTATCTAAAAGTTTGACCAACTTGTCCGATAATTTGACCAACTTGTCCGATAATTTGACCAATTTATCTGAAAATTTGACCAACTGATCTGAAATCTTGGACGACGCTACTAAAATTTCAGCCAATGCAACCAAAATCCGGGCCAAAGCAACTAAAATTTTAAACAATCCAACCAAAATGTCGTCCAATGTAATCAATGCAACGGAAACTGCGACCCAAGTGCACTATTTAATTTAAAGTTATAGCTCTTACGTCTACACAAAGGAAGAAGACTCACTCTCTCACTCTCTACCAGTTCTACATACACAAAACCCACTACACCACTCCAAGTCCTGCAAGAAAGGAAGGGTAACTTGTAGATTTCCTTATGGGAAATTCTCATAGCTCCTCCAAACACATCCACACACATACACAAAAGTAACTTCAAGTTCACATTGTACTACTGCTCCTTCCCTATTACAAACTAACTAATGTAAGCCCAGCTCCACACACACAAACAGACTGACACTAAATGCTCCCATGAGAAATACTACTCACTCATGGATGACTGCAAAAACTCTAAGCTAATCCAATTAGACGGAACGTTTACTTAGCAAGTGTCAGGGGCTTGTGAAAAGTTTCCAAACACTCACCGTCTATTTACCATCGCAATGGGCAATTAATTAAAGGGGGAAGTATAATAAAATATTTTGGCATTTTATCATACTTTAACCAAAGCATTGGATTATTATTATTCCCTATACACCATATATATTTACCATAGACACACACACACTCAAACTCTAACACAATAAAAGGTGTGCTCTGTGAAAACTTTTGAAGGACAAGTCTAAAGTAACAACGCGCTTCATACGTCTCGTACATATACTGAATAAGAGAATTTAAAAATCCACCTAAAGGCAACATAATAATAAAAATGTGCCTATCTTTCTTTCTCTCTCTCTCTCTCTCTCAACTACAAAAATCACTCACTTCATCTCCAATTCTCATGAACCGCACAATTTCCTTGAGAAAATTTTCAGTGTGCTCCAATCTGCCCACACACTTGAATTGCTTATTGCTCTCATATCCAATACTCAATAATTTCCCCAATAACCATCCCATAATCCTATGGTAAATTACACAATAATCATTTTCATACAAAAAAATAACACGCCACTACAAAAAATCATACAAATATTAGATACTCCAATCCACCCCCACTTTAATAACGCTGCTCCTATTAAATTCAAATTTTCCTCATCCCCCATCACACTAAGAATTTCACACAGTAATCCTCCCCCCCCCACCAAAAAACGCACCCTACAAATTTAAAAAAAATTATTTTATATCCACCCCCACACATCAATAATGCTCCATGAAACACCTCATATTTCCCATAGTAAATCCCATACCACGCTATTATTTGTCACATTACACAGCAATCCTTATACCGAAAAAAATCGCACACACAAACAATTCATAATTTTCCATTCCAATCTTCCCCATTAAAAATTAAAAATTTTTTTACATAAAACAAATCCCCATAAAACCCAATTTCCCATGCTACACACTACATTATAACCCATGTTAAAGGTAAAAAAAATGACAGTACCGAATAAATCCGGACCTTTTTTTCTTGCAGTAGTGCAGAAAACAGGAAGAATTTTTATCCTTCCATTATTTCGTCTTTATTTTGAAGAAATGCATTTGAAGGAAATTATCACTACGGAGATTATTATATATTGTGGGTGGAAAAAGGCAAGGTAAGCAGAAGCACACATACACACACATACACACAAGACACTGTATACACTAGAACTAAACGTAATAGTTGAAATGCATTGGGATGAAAAACTACCCTTTTGCTTGATGGTCCATGGACCCTCAGGGTAGATTCAACTTGTTCATCTTGTTGAAATTTTTTTTTCTTATGTACTATTGTACAGTGTGTGAGTTTATAGTATATTGTTATAGCTCCTTACTATTTTCCTATTGTGATACCGAAAAGGTTGTGATGCTCAAGAATCCCATCTCTCTTATGAGAGAGCAGCCAGTGTATTTGGTATGATAGGGAGGTAAAGTCTAATGAGCCAGAGGAATTGAGGGGTGAACGTTTCCTATTGCTTTACCTTTTTCCTTTTTACAATCTATTCCTTATGTAAGTTTCTTTTTGAGGCTTGTTTCAAGTAGGTACTGGTTTTAACTCTCCATCTCATCCTTTCCTATGCTTTTGTGAGTGTGTGTAGGATTTTTTTTTTTCAGTTTGGCAAAATAATTCGCTGTCGGCGAATGATAGGCAATTATTGCACTGCAATTTACAACCCCACTGCCATGGAATATTATGTATGTAAAGAAAGGTTGATTTTTTAACCATTTAATTTTTCTATGTGCTGTTGAGACTCACTTGCTGGGGAAAGAAGAGAAAAAAAAGAAGAAGAACAAGATGGGAAGGTTTTTTAAATTACCATATTTTCAATGTATAGGATCAGTGTGGGGAGAGATACGTATACGTACGTAGTTGCATAGATCGTGGGTTATGCAATCTTTATCTTTATAATGCATTATTATATAGACATTAATTACATGTATGATAAATACTTAGTTAGTTTCTGTTAGCTTTATTATTGTTCTTGGTGACTTGGTAGTGTTTGTGCGAGTGTAGAGAAATATGTGTATTTATTATTTGGGTGGAGAGGAGGATGAAAAAGCTAACGAACCATTGCTCAGCTTTTGCACGCTCGTCTCAATTACAAAAGGGCTTAGGGAGAATGGCAGTGGCAAAGTTGTAGGATTTTGTTGATTATATGTACATAAGCGTACATTGTGTGAGTGTATGTGTGTGTGTGTTTTTGAGTATGGATGAAAAATCTTTTAGCATTTTGGACAATGAAGCTTTTGTATAAATTCCATGTAAAGTTGTGGCGTATATACGTGAATAGAAGGACGGAAATTACTGCGGAAGGTTCCTTGCTAAGCAGGTCTTGTATGAGGAGAAGTATGGGGGGAGGGAGTGGGGGGGAGTAGAAGAAAGAATTAGCAATTCATGATGTAGATTAAAATCTTTTAAGTTGGAGGAGCAGAGATACGGATGTAATGTGAAGACTAATTTTAATTTGTTGTGTATTCAAAAAGGATGTTTTTCTTAGTTAAGGCTAAAAGATGTGCTAATATACGGGCGGACGGGCGACGGGCTAATGACTGGTGAAGAGAGAAGTTGTATAGAGCGATGAAAGGTCAAAGTTTTCGCATTTGAAAAAGCAATCATAACAAATAAGTTAATGGTTCTTGGCAATGCACGCACGTTTGGAGCTTTGCATACATATGTTGGGGCTTTGTTGAAAATTCGGGGGTTGGGAGTGCAAAATGCTTTTAAAGAGGGTGGATTTATTTTGAAATATGACAGGTGAGGAGGATGAGAGATTTGGAGCTGTATAACTTAATGGAAATTTTGGAGGACGGGCGGATATTGTGGGAGATAGCAATAAAATTTTGCTCCTATACAAAAAATTGCAACCGAAAGTTCGGCCGATGTCACTAAGATTTTGGACGATGTAATTGAAATTTCGGCAGATGCGATGGCCCTTAACGTTTGACGGTGTAACCGAAATTTCGGTATAAGTGCCACTAAAATTTTGTACGATGGAATCGACAATTCGGTTGTTGTCACTTAAAGTTTGCCACTGTAACCACAATTTAGGCCGATGTCACTAAAAATTTAATCCATGATATAAAAATTTCGCCCGATGCCGAAAGGGTGGAATGAAAGGTTTGGACGATGCGATGCATTTGAAATTTTGGCCGTCATCAAAAAAATGATTATGTACTTGCAACCCTATTTTCACTCAATGTGATCAAAATTTCCAACCCATTTTTGGCGGTAAAACCAAAAGCTTGGCCATTGTGTGACTCGACTTATATTTACAGCGACCCAGTCAACATTTCACGCACAATTTAAACTGCACCAGTAAGTCATAAATACAGATATAACAGTTGTGATAATACTTACACTTCTTTAGGATCATATATCTTTACGACTATAGATAAGACCTAAACGATGATAAAGTATGATAGAGTTGTGAGTTCATGTCATAATTAATAAAAATGAGGAATTACAAGGAATAATTGGTGTTGGGTATGACTCGAAACGGTTTTATTGACGGACTGAAATAAACCTAAGATTACGGCACCATTAGTACATATTTGTAATCTGTATATCTATATGTAGCTTATTTAACTGTACTGTACTGTATATATAGTAGTAGTAGTATATGTATATTGAATCTACACTATACAACTATACTTGGATAATCAGGGTTTTTGTAATAATAATTACTATCCTCAATTATTTTTGTTTTATACTTGAACTTTTTGTATCTTTGACTACAAATGAAAAGGATATTTCAAAGGAACATTACATAAAAACTATTTAAAATAATAGCCACTTTATAGCTTCATCCAGATCACCCTTTATATATGAATGTTTACAATAAAACATTAGCACATTGAAACTAATGTATAATAATAACCTATAGAGCTAAAAATTTGAGCCTTAACATTTAATATGTATATTTGCTTATTTTAATACATATATATATATATATATATATAGTTAGAAACTATTACCATTACATAACTAGACACAAATTTCAGATCAAACAATAATAATATATTCCATTGAATGTAATTTTCATAAAATTACCTAAAAAATCACTTGTGTTTCAGTATCCTGTATATAATATGTTGTGTTGATCCCAAATGGCACTATGTTTAAGATTTTTCCTCTCCCCATAGATAAATTCATCAACTTTTACACGATGACAATTCTCACAATTTTTTTTGTAGCATATTATTTATACTTTATCATTTTTACAGCATATGGGAACTCTGTGTACAACAAAAAAATATATTTATGGCTGCACAGCATTTTTGTACAGTTATTACATATTATATACTACATTTGAATAAAAAAGCATGGAGAGATTTATCTCGCTCTCCATTGCTATTATATCAATTCGGCTGTTTATCATATCTTTTTTGACTGACTGGACAATAAAATTCCAAATGACTTTTTCCTTGAAGCAAATAATTGAGACTAAAATGTATATCTTTAAAATTTCCTTAATTCCTATTTCCGTAAGTCCCTCCCCAAAATAAAGGCTTGGGTAGGCGAATTTTAGCATAACATTTCTCATACATAATATTTTTTCCATAACCAATAATTTTCCTTTTAAGAAATTTTTATTTGATAAAATTTCGGCGATGGACTGAAAAGTCAACAAAGCAAATTCTAGTGTATAATATTGGAACAATTTAAAAATCTTTGGGAACCACAATTATTGTATGTGTAGGAAAAACACATGTATTTTTTAATTTACTAGGAAAACCCCGTTAGCTCATATTAATCTAGCACCTCATTTACTCTGTAACAATTACTTGACTTCCTTTCGCTCTCCCTTTCATTGACATATTTATTTTGGATGGAATACTAAAATGCGTCAATCTTAATAATTTCAGTGGATAATAATAGTTAATAATAATTCATATTCATAGCTCCTCCTATGTACATCTCCATATATAAAAGAGTAAGTTAATTACTGTGTTCAGATAAATTGATACATTCTTTATCATTTGAAATATATCGAGATTCACAAAAGAGAATTTTATGATTTTTCGGAGAGCTTTTTATAAATTACACTTTACAAATATTTCATTCAAATCTAGATACTAAAAGGGCAAATATATATAGAAACTATACGAAATATATAGAAATTATACATGGGTAAATGAGAGACAATTAAAATCAAACAGAACATATGAGATTTAACATGTATACAAACAAAAAAGAATCAATTATTATTTTTAAACATTTGACTTGTTTTCAAAACTCCGCTCAAAGTTGTTATACGCAGCGGAGGAACTTCTCAGTTGTTGTTCATTCAGTTCAGATGTCAACATAGTCAAACACCGGCACCTACAATGTATGATAATTCCTTTCAGTGCGGACTTTGTAGAAACGCCAGAGAACGTAGCCAACGGAGGAAAGCCCAGCAGCGAAAGCAATTCCAGCTGTAGATACAACAATAGTTATTTTAAGATTAACCTTTAAAATTAAAATATTTTATCAACGCGAAAAGCCAATGGAGAGGACACTAAAATTTTTTGAGACTATTACAAATAAATTTCGAGATGCTTGACAGGCCGCAATAAAATTTGAGAAGGGGGGTGACTGATACGCCCTGTATTAAAGTTTGAGGGGGTGTCTGATGAACCCGTAATAAAATTTAAGGGGTGGATAACTATCCCCGGTAAATCTAGAGTGGGTTTTAACAGTCCCCGCTAAAATCTATGATATTGGGGCTACCACCTCTTAAATCCGGCGTGATGACCCCCAATAAAATTGAGGGCGTAGCTAAAATCTCCGCTGAATTTTTTCAAGGGGTAACTATCACCCAATTACAATTATGGTGGTTCTAAAACCCCTGATAAAAATCCAGGGGGGACTAAATTTTAGGACGTTAAAACTCCCTAGACTCTTGGGGGTGCTAGTGGATGTGTGCTCAATTTCCAGGTGGACTGACAGGTCGTACATACAATTAAATCCCGCAGTGAATGGCCGAAAATAATTTTCTTTTGCCTACCTTCACCCCGCTAAAATACCCTAAGATGCCCTTAATTAATCTAGAAATAATGTAATGAATTATTCCGGGGTTACTTACCAAAGAATGGTCCCCAGCCCCAAGATGCGTCCTTAGAGGGTGCGGGGGTGGTAGTAGCAGCGGGTTTGGTGGTTGTAGTTGGCGTTGTTGGGGTTGTGGGAACGGTCGTCGTGGCGTTAGTTGGAGGTGAGGTAGTGGTGGTGGTGGTGGTGGTTGTGGTGGGGGTGGGGGTAGTGGCATTAGTGGTGGCGGGGGCTTGTGTAGTTGTAGTTGCGGGGGTTGTACTGGTTGTATTATCATTTGCTGGACCTTAAATCAAGGGAAAAAATTTCATAGCAAATTTAAACCAATGTACTTGGAAATTTCGAGTACTGTTGCATACGAAGAATTAATATATACTCTATTAATATACCTATATTTTTTACCCTTAACCTCATTGTTACGAAACGCTTGGTGCCGGAATCATAATTTCGAATTGCATAATTTCTACTTCGCTCCTAACGAGTGTTTGTATCATGTACGAGTGGTACATTGGATTGAACGTCTGTAGTTATTACGGTTGTTCGAGAAAAAAGAAACAGGACAGAAGAATTATAGTGTATTCTGTAACCGACAGTGGTTGAAAATGACAAGCTAAAAGAGTGCGTTGGAATCATGATTTGGCTAAAAATTATTGCTTTTGCATGAAATCGAAGGTAATTTGGTGATTGTGCCAATTCCTAAAATTGAAGGACTATTATTTAACTAAATTATATATAAATATGCATAGTGTGCAAAAAAATAAAATTACAGTGCTAAAAACAAACTGATTGTGAGTGTGCACAAAATAAAACATAATATTTACACTCTGCAACTGTATGACTGATCCACAATGTAAACTGATCACCAGCAGCGGAGTCATTGGTACACTTGGCTCCATAGGACTCCATCACATAGGTACAATTGTTTAAGACACAAGTAGTGCAATTCAACGCGTCTTCCACTGCGTCACAATTAGTCCCTCCTCCAACTCCCAGAACTTGATATAATGATAAAGAAATGATAATAAAACTTTGCCACATCCGCCGAAATCTCACTCAAATCAATCTAAATTTCAGTCGTGGTCAATCAAGTCGGGTAAAACTTAGGTTTCATGAACACAATTTGCGGTTACATCAACCGTTCAGTTTGTATCGACCAAAATTTGGAATTCATCGGCCAAAATATTACCCATTTCTCATCCGCTGACATTAAAGTCAAATTTGTCAAAATTCCATTTGCGTCGACCGACATTTCCGCTGCATTGGCCAAAATTTTATTCGGCGCGCCGAAATTTCTGTTGCATCAATCAAACTTACAGTTGCATCACCAAAATTTTTGTAGTAATAATCACAATTTTAGTCGGATCGCTGAAATTTTCGTTTCATTGATCAAAATTTTAGTTGCATGGACGAAATTTCCACTTCATCGACGAAATTTCCATTTCATCGACGAAGTTTCAATTTCATCGATCAAAACTTCGCAGGCATCGTAAAAATCTTTAGTCAAACTGGTCTAAATTTCAATTACACATGTCAACGTGGTATAGTCACATCGGCCGAGATTTTTCAGTTGCATTTGTCCGAATTTTGGTCACACTTCCTTTCCACACTTAAGTTGTGTCGTCCCAATATTTATTAAAATCGACCACAGTTCATAAGTCAACTCCAAAAATTAATCCCTTAAATATGCCTTCAGAGCCTACTGAATCGTTACGGCGCTCATAAAATCTAATCTGCAATAATAATACACTCTATAGGTCAAAATCCACTGCATGTACTATGTAATTCTAATCATTTCTTCATTTAATTGCTCTCTAATGTATGTTGCAACAGGCCTCATCACATCAGACGTATATATGTATGATTCATTACTAGATTTTTAAATCCGATTTTTGTTCCTTAAGTGAATGCGTATACCATCACTATTCCCTATTCTTACGAATGTGTAACATTCAATCGATACAAAATCCTACATTCTGACTGAGTGGCACACGTAGCAAGGTCAACTTCAACATTTCTTCAATCTCAATCTTTATACATACTTGTCCTTAAGTAGAACATATTAAAAGTAGCTAAACCAGCTGCTATTTCAATTATGTAAATAACAAATAAAAAAATTTCATGTCTACAGTCTTCACAAGTCTAGAACATTTCCCTGTATAAAATCCACCAGTTGCCTTTACCTTTAAATGCCATTGAGAAATAATTCACACGCTCCAAGCAATACATGAGAATTATTAAAAAAATCCTATCCAGAATTCCTATCTAGAATTTTGTTCATTATGTACACACCTGGTCATTCTATTTTAAGTATTTAAATATACACGAGAGTACGAATATACTTCAATCCACTTTCCACCTTCCTCTCCAATCCTCATCCTCAATATTAAACACAAAAATCTAATTTCATTCCGTCTATAACAAATTACATGCTCGGCTATAATTTTTAATATTTTTTATTTTTAATATACTAGTACTAGGAAAAATAACGTTCTGTATAAACTATTATTTGAATTCGCCATTCATCAAAAAAAGGAACATAGAAAATAATCGTTCACAATTTCCTCAGTCATTATATGTAACTTACTATTATTCCAAGCTTTATTGTATAAAGGGAAACATGCAAATATGTAGCATTATTATTTATAGACCACGATAAAATACACATTGATGGCTCAAGTCCATGGACACGGAAAGATGAAGCCATAATACATAATTATTCGAACGGATAAAAACATTTGTACAGATAAAAGTAATGTTCGATGTGGTCGATGCAGTCATTTCAAAACATATGTGCAAGATTTCTTTTATGATGATTCTGCAATAAAAACATTACAATGTACAATGATATTATGACAGAAGCTACATCGACAATATCGAGTCTCCACCATCAACCATTCCAGCCACGTGTTACATAGGCTGTGGAGTACCATTGTGGAAGTGATTCCATGTATAATAGACATATGATAAAAGTCGTAAAAAATCACTGCCTTTGACAAACTTTCGAAGGAGAAGGGAGATATTGAGAATAGAAAAGTTTCCTTAACAGATCCATTTATGTATTCATCAAAGTTATGTAACCATGAAAAAAAACACATGTTTTACTAAATATATTTACCTTCTGTCCTTTCCTTACCCAAGGTTGCAAACTTTAAGGAGGATGATAGATAATATGAAGCCCTGCCTGATTACAACTTGATTACTCCAGTGAATTAAAAATAGCCTATTCCCAGGAAAGAGTTATTTCACGAGGAAATAAGTCAACATGATGAGGATATAAATCCAACAAAAAATATTTCCCTGAGAAATTCATGTATAGATATAGATATAACTAATAACTATAAAAAATGAGGGTGAATTTTGAATTACCTGGAGCTGGAGTTGGGAGAGTCGTTGGAACAGTGTCCGAGGAATTATCTGAAACTTTCAAGGTTGGCAAAGCAGTAGCAGTTACATTATTTGAAGCAATTGTAGTAACTATTCCAGGGGCTGCTGTTGTAGAAGTGACTCCATCATCCGCCCAGACAAATACCAGGGCCAGGACCATGACTAGTAGGCATGTTAATTGTTTAGCCATCTTTTCGGTTAAATTCGGTTAGCAAAACTCTGCAATTGAAAAAATCATTGTAATTACAACCTCAAATTACAAATATACACTATCAAAGTGATCACACAGTTCGGAATTTTAATTCATTCTTTCAAATTCCAATCAAATATCCCTCAAAATTTAAATCTCATCCATTTACAACAATGATTACGTCACAGTGATCCAACACTTCCTGACGTAACACATTAATCAAAATTTAAATCTCATCCTTCAATATTTGCTTCACAAAATGTCCGAAATAATTTCCAAATTAATTATTCCTCGAATAACTTTAAACTTATAGCTCCCACCTTTCTCCCTGTATACAAATACACACAAACATTCTCAACTAATTATAAATCACAGCATTTGATTCACACACTAAAAAAATTATCACCAAGGTTAAAAGTTAATGCACTATACTTTCCAACATTAAAAATACACTTGCTTATCAAAATCCCTGTCCATAGAAATACCTACGGAAATTTATTGCGTCATCTCCAGCTCACTAAAATAAATCACTCCCCCATTAAATCTATATATCCACACATACCTTCAAACCAACAGCTTCAAATATTAAAGGTTAAAGAGGTCATCAAAATCATTTTAATAGGAATTCGGAAAAATATTAAAACTACATATAGAAATAACACTATTTTCGGTATAATACTTACGTGGCAGAACGTCGTATCCTCCGGATATGTAATTTCCAACTGGCGGAGTTATATAGTTGTGTATAACCGCAAGATGAAAAAAACTTTCCTGGAAAATGTTTCCAAATTAACGATCGATTAAGTGCTTGTAAACAGTGCAATAAGAATAACAACTTTCAAGTGGTCTGTGGAGAGTGTGGAGGCTTGAAAAAAATATCTACACGTTGAGTCTTAAGAGCCAGAAAAATGACACTATACCGTTGAGGATAAGCTTAGAAATATTACACCGAAGTTGTACAATGGCTTTCAGTTTATTAGAATAAGAGCGAAAGAGAGGGAGAGAGTTCACAGAAAAGCTTTATCGTTCTATAATATCCTGAGTCCTCAACCAGTATTAATGACGTTTAATATTTGATAATAACGTCCTCTTCTTATTAAGACAACCGACGTCTTATTAAACTCCGAACCAAATAGCTTTTGTATATGTAAGAAACTCATTCAAGTTTTTCCGCATATAATAGCAGAGCTATAACTTACCGTGTAATGTAGGAAAAGTGTCCCAATGATATTATGTTGTTCAAATTCCCTATATAGTTATTATATGCCACAGTACTACTCTCTCTCACTCAAGAGACTCAAGTCACTCTCAGTCAGTATAAGAGAAAAAAGAGAACGGAGAATAAAAGTTCGGGAAACCTTCTGTTTTGCATTTAAAAGCCCAGAGAGTTCTCAGATGTTCTCAAGGATACAAAATCCTGTAGTATAATTCCTATGCACAAGTATGTAAGTCCTTTTAAAAGTCTAGGGACGTTGATTCCTCAACGCAGAATCCAGAAATTGTTGAGGTTCTTCTTTTTCCTCTACTATCGCACTGGTTCGCTCTGCTCTTTTAGCTCCTATCCTTTAACATAGGAATACATACGTAGAGATTAGAGAGGAGGTGTTTCGTAAGGAGAGATACAGTCTACACTGAATATGGCGTCATCTCTGAAAAGTGAGAACTCGCTACTTAAAAATAAAGGCGGTGACTGCATATATAACGTCATTGTACAGATAGGAAGGATTTTTATCGCAGGATGCAGAGAAACCACTTTATTTTTAAAGTTCTGTTTAATTAAAGCGTTTCTAAATTAAAGGAGGAAAAGAGACAACAACCCGTTACAGCATTAGGAAGCGACACTTAATAAATCGGTCAAGAATTAAAATACGATTGAAGTGAGAGAATAAAAGAGAATTTCATGCACGCACTCCTAAAAAGGCAGTTGCGGTTACAAAAATGGTTTTTTGGACTTGGCGGGACTTCAAAATCTGACCGACATGAATGGAAAAGTTTCCATTATAGAAGCTATTGGGGTCTTTTGTTTATTGGGCTGATCTTGTAAGTGCAATTAAAGTAAATTTTGTCGGGACGATCAAATGAGCTCCTATGTTAAAACGATTTTGTTGTCCATAACTGGCACTCCCGTATCATGACGGTTTTACTGTATTCCAAGACACCTCACATACTCCAAGCATATAGCACTGCAAGGACTTTGTCTATATACAAGTACTCCTGCTCTCTCCAACTCCACACTGGCCGTCCTTTTACTACAAAATAAAGCATCGCTTATGGGCATATGTTGAACATACAAATAGCACTAAAAACTATGCTTTTAAGGGATAGGATTGAAAATATTGTTGGAATATAATTTCTCTCATAGGAGATTTCTATGCTATGCATGGGAAAAACTTTGTATGGATTTCATGTCATGTCGGCTCAATACTAGTAGCAAAAGCGAGGAAGGGGGTGCATGCTAAATACTATCGACCCCCTCTTATCGACTATCGACTATCGACATCGACCTATTCTATCGACATGACTAAAAACTATCGACCCATCTTATCGACCCCTCCATTATCGAGTGTCCTTTATTGACCCTCGATAGTCGATAGGACTAAAAACTATCGACCCATTTTATCGACCCATCCATTATCGACCTCTCTTTATCGACCCTCGATAGTCGATAGGACTAAAAACTATCGACCCATTTTATCGACCCGCAATTATTACTAATTAAATTATCATGGCGGCCATTTTGTTTTCACGGCCGCCATTTAATAACTAAATGGTGGCCATTTTGTACATTATTGATACTTACATTATCATGGCAGCCATTTTATTTTTAAGGCAGCCATTTATTAATAAAATGGCGGCAGTGAACACAAAATTGCCGCCATAAAAATAAAATGACTGCCATGATGTAAGTATCAATAATGTACAAAATGGCCGCCATTTAGTTATTAAATGGCGGCCGTGAAAACAAAATGGCCGCCATGATAATTTAATTAGTAATAATCGCGGGTCGATAAAATGGGTCGATAGTTTTTAATCCTATCGACAATCGAGGGTCGATAATGGAGGGGTAGATAAAATGGGTCGATAGTTTTTAGTCCTATCGACTATAGAGGGTCAATAAAGGACAGTCGATAATGGAGGGGTCGATAAGATGGGTCGATAGTTTATAGTCATGTCGATAGAATAGGTCGATAGTCGATAAGATGGGTCGATAGATTTTAGCATGCACCCTTTAATCTGCTCTGCTAGCAAGAGCAAAGTTTACATAGTGGCATTTTGCTTTGCCATCGGTCGGTGAAGTATATGTACGTACATACTAAAAACCCATAAGTTTCTAACAATAAATAGTAGCGGTATAGCGGTAGATATTATAAGGTTTAGGTGCACAGTGCACAATGCACAATATATTTTTTGTACGATTTGATGGGTAAAAGATCGGTTCTTTTTTATTCGAGTTTAGACTTTCATATATATATAATCTGGTGTTATTAACAGATTTATGATTATAAAAAAATATCTCTACATAGTTTTTAGACACTATTATCTTCGCGGTTCATGTATTTGATGAGCCATCACTACATATATGCAGTTGCAACTTATCACTCAATGGTTAACTTGTAAATGTAATGCAGTTTTAGTGTTTGAGAGATTATATATAATATTAATTGTTGTAGATTATTTTAATATATTTTGTTTATCTTCCACGCGCCATGTACTTATCTACAATTGCGTTCATTGAGGAGATTTATTATCATTTGGAACTGCACTATGCTGCCTCCTCGCAGAGCTTCGTGAAGACCGAGCTCTCTTTTCATTCTGTCATTCTGTTATCTTCATTTTTTAATTCCTTCATGTGTCCTTGTCCTTCCAAATGCGGCACATTATTCTGAAAAATTCAATTTTCAGAAACTGTAATCCAGAAGGATTAAAGATTCTCTTCCCAATCCGAATAAGTTAGCAAATTAGTAATTAAAGCAATCATTTTTCAAACCCATTTTTCCCACTGGGCATTTTCCTAGAAGCCTTCAAGCTTAAAATGATGTTTTCAACAGCAAAATATGAATCATAAGGGTTACTTTTTCCGATATGTGAATGCGAAAAACCTTTCCTTCTGGGAATGTATAACAGTGCTGATGAGTTTGTA